>JAGDQP010017164.1:0-39127 GCA_022664845.1 Lepisma saccharinum | reverse complement strand
CACATTCCTGAAGAGGTACAACTTGTCGGGACCGCACCCGACAAGTTGTACCTCTTCAGGAATTTGGGTCAACTTGTCGTCGTGATACCTTGTCGCCAGCGAACCAAAATGAAAGTGATACAACTTGACGCCAGTGAACCAAGCATTGCGGTACAACTTGTCGTCGTGATAACTTGTCGTCGTGACACCTAGTCGCGGTCCCGAGAATACACAGGGACGAGAAGCTCAACAATGGTATGTAGCATTGAAATTATGATCGCTGGGGTCAAATCTGACCCCACGATAGTAGTTGAGGATTATAATTCAATTTTTTTCGATGAAATCTCTTTCTCACAAAAAAAAGAGTGAACATTTCCGCTCTTCTGATAAAGTTATCTTCTTTCCTAAACTAAGAAAACAGCTTATTAAAACATTCTAACTTAAGTCAAAATGTGTACAAAATGTCTTCAAATGTTGATTGGAGGTAACAAAGTATAGAAGTTATCAAAAGTTGAGTGAGTTAAAGTGTACAAGAAGTGCGTATTTTCCAGAATATTTAACTGAAGAAATGACAAATTCACATGTAGATTACAAGATATTCAAAGGAGACGAAATATCCAATTTCCTTCAAGTAGTATAATTAAGTTCCCAACATTTTGACATGTTTAGAAATCAAACATTTAGAGAAATTGGATATATGGATCCATTTAACCATACTTACTTAAATTTGAACTAGGTGTCCCCCATAATTTTAACTTTCTGCTACAAGCTACTACTACTAAGAAGAGAGCTAGCAATTCCCAAGGAATTAATATTACCAGATTTATGCGTGTCGCATAAAGTGTCCAGATGTCTCTGGCTTCTCTGTGCTGAAACTCGTTCTATAGCTTCGCGCGCGGCATCCACAATGACTTCGTTTCCTGATTGGATATTCGCTTCCACACGCGGCACTGGAGAGCGATTCGTCATAGGAAATACTCCGAGACTCGGCTTGGTTTTCGGAGTTTCTCCTTCTGTAGGTCCCACATATCATCCCACATCTTGCAGTGACACTGGCAGGGATCAAAGGAATGTTTTATTTTTTTTAGACCACCAACTTCTTTTCTTTTGCATAGAGAACTAGGCAACAAGCCTTAGTGTTAGTCATAGTGTTTTCTTTTTTCCTCTTTCGGTACAGAATATTTTTGTTGTTGGAAAGTGGACTATGTTGGGTCATCTGCAGTTGAGAGCTTTATTACCCAGTTAGTTGAAAACAAAGCAAAACAAAATCTAAACTAGAGGACGGAAGTTCGTTCCATATTACGCCATTTATTCTATATATTGTCCCTGATATAGCACAGAGATTTTTTTAAAGAGAGAACTTGATATCAAGCCAATTTGTCATTTCAATTTAACCGAGGATGACATAACAGCAGTTCAGCGAGCTAGTGCAAATAAACAATAAGAACGCTTTAACGATGTGACCAGGTCACTCTAGTTGGATATTGTTGATCGTTCAATTGTTGGTTGAAGGGCCACCAGGAAAACGAATTTCCGCAAAATAAAGAGGCGCGGTTATAATGATGAAAACCCTGCCTGGGATACAAATCATATAAAAGATTCTTCAAGGTAATAACTAAGATGTAAATCCAATCCTCAAACTGAATAATTGCATTAATGAATAAACCTACTACAAAAATAAGGGACCAGTTATGTTTAAGGAAAAGTAATACAAAATTTTAAAACTGGCTAATCCAACAAAAATAAATTAAGCAAAGAAAAATAAATCAATCACATTATAAAACAATATAAAAACATGAAAGTGAATTACAAAAAAGAACAAAACATTTAACATCAAATCTAGGATAATTGTTCTTAGACGGTGGAAAAAGGAAACTAATCCAGAAAATTAAGTGAACCAATAGAAAAAGCAATAACTTTACAAATAAAATCATTGGGCGCATTCAAGATAGCTAAAGTTGTTACGCGCGCTGATGTTCAACTGCGGACTCGCCTTAGATGACGTCACGGTTTGGACTCCTGTCTGCGTGGGTTAACACGCAGGTTAAATTATCACAGTGCATTTTTCTATGAACTTATATAAATCTATTTCGTGTATATATGTGTATTATATATTTTATTGTGTGTGTATATAAATTGTGCAATGTACATATGTGCTTAAATGATGAATAATCACAACAAATGGGCATTACAAACTGTAAAAATACATAACAATAAAGATTTGTTAGATGTCACGCTTTTCCCAAAGATTAAAATATGAGGGAGAAGTAGATTTTGGTATGTAAAAGAAAGGACAAATTCAACGCAAATAGCTCTAAAATTTATTATGTACACTTCCTTCCAGAAAACTATGCAAGAGATACAGTCTGTCATTAAGCTGACCTTTAAGAAAAATGTTACGAGCAGGTGGCACTCCATCTATTGAACTGGCATGGATACCGGCTGCCCTGCGAGCAGTATACAATTAGTAAGCAAGTACCGTCCAACTGTTAGAAGCGACACTGCAAATAAGGTATGTAACTACTAACAACACTTAGAAAAACATTTAGTACAGGATCGTTTGTTTTTCGTATTTTGTCATTTGAAATATGTACGAAGGAAATATATTTGAATATGAATTTTATTATACTGGTATGTATAAGCTGAGTGATAATAAAATGAATTTTGAGCTGTTATATAGTTTGCTCTTTCCGTAATTGGGAAGATTTGGGTTCTAATCTTTGAACCAGAAATTGTCCTGACCTATAAGCAAATGCCGGGATGGTACTTAATCGCCACGGCCGTTTCCGCAATTTACACCTTGGATATATCAATAATAAATTTTAATATGGTATTAATATATTCCTTCAACAACTTTATATTGTTCAATAAGCCACACATGTCGGTTCAAACGTGCCGTAGTTTCTGGACATTTTATGTATTGTAGCTGAGAAAAAATAAGATTAAATAGTTAGGTGTATAATTCTTTCCTTTCCGAAATAAAAAAAATATATAAACCGCCATCTTCTTATATGTTATTAATTATATTATTGGCAATATTTCGTCAATGCACACTATACATGGGCATACATTTTATTTTATGCTGAAGCAGGAGTACATTTTTATCCTGTGACGCATTCAAATCGCTGACCGAGGTAGTTGCATGGCCAAAGGAGCCAGCGCCTCCATAGTCGCGAGTTCGAATCCCGCCTTAGTCATGTATGTTTATGGATTTTAATAAGCATTGCACTCGTATAGTGACGGGCCGAAGTTGAAAGTCACTAAAATGTCCCACACATGTAATTATGATGCTTCAGCATAAGTATAGCTCGAGGGCTATGTCTTTGTGCGTTTCTCTTTCCACTATGATAATTATTATTATTATTAAAATTCTAGGAATAACTTTTATTTATTATTAATCTTTTCGAATACAGTCCGAAAGTAATTAAAGATGCGTACAAACATCAAATTTAAACGGTGAAAAAGTAAACAAGGAAAGAAGATACCCTGGTCTAAAAGAAAGTATAATTTCGGTGGTTGCTTTGTAACACTGATGAAGAAAAAGGAAAATTCGCACTTAGGATGGCCTGTCCCGAGATTTCGATTGGATAGATCTGCTTTTGGTATCAGCACATTACCATGGCTCCACGGTGCTCGGTTGATAATAATAATAATAATGTACTGTACTTTCAGTAAAATTATGACTTTTAGAAATACAATAAATACGAGTGAAATATAGCAAGGAAGATAAATGTCAGCACTATGTCTCAAATACTAACTCATTGATTCAAAATACCCAAATGTTGTTCAGTGACACATTAACATTATTTTAGTTACTGTTATCTTGTACAAAGATTTTATATATCTAGTACAAAGACAATTTCTTTAAATTCTGATTGAGAGATGTCAGGCATGCGGTGCGTTTCATTAGTTATAAATGTTTTCATAATTATTTGTTTAAATTTAAGTTTTGTTCGTACTTGTATTTGTAAATTACACAAATTTCATTTTAGTATCCTTCCAAAGAGAATCGTTCTTTATTAATACCGGTAATAAAGAATATTATTAGATTCCACATAGTAAATTGTAAGATTTTATTGCTGCAGCACAAGACGACTGTCTCCTATAGAGTCCAAGCGATGACGTAACTCGCGCCTCATCCAATGGGCACTGTCTTCCGCATAACATTCGTAAGGGTTCCCCGGGGCGCATTCAACGGACTAAGGTAGCAACTTGAATCTTATTGGTTTGCCTATAGGTAGCAACCAATATGATTAAAATACTATCTCAGCGCTTAGTGCTGCCTGCCTTAGTTTGTTGAATGAGTCCATTACTTACAAATAATACAAAACAAACAAAAGAAATTTTATAACTCAAGAAATATCCTGGCACCGTGAGTAAACAAAGTAGAGAAAAGTACAATATTGACGATAATAAACTTCCTAGCCCAGATTGAAAGAATCGGTGTGTCTAGAGTAATTGGCCAGAGAAATAAGGACGATAAACCGCAAATGTTTCGTGCAGAATTATCGGATGAAGAACAGTAACTTCTCGGGCTATTCAACTTATAGTTTTTACTATAAACTATAAAAAAAAACTAAAAAAAAAGTTTTCACTATAAAAAATCTGGCAATATATTCTCTTTTAAATTTCATTTCTTATAATTATTCAAGCTCAAAGCATGTTATACTGTACTACATTTGACAAATGATATCAAAGCAACTAGTTAACATATATAGAAGTTACTCTTTTTATATTGTAGATATTTGCGTGTCGTTTGTGATTCAACCGTTTACGCTCATGTCGTTTGTAGAGGATGTACAGAAATTCTGACAACTTGTAAGAATAAATCGAAAAGCGAAGTTACAAAGAGAAAATTGAAATATATGTAGATTTATGTAAAATCAACACGAAATATGTAAAATAAAATTAAAATATAATAATACTAATGTTACAATCATGAAAATTTGTACTTTCCAGCGTCCTACATAATTGTAAATAGAATATGTAATTAAATAAAAATCGTAGCTTTAATAATAGCATATGGAAATAGTCTGATGCGTTGGTATTTAATCATTATGTTGCAGAATCACAAAGTCAGTCTGTTAATTTGGGTCAATACCGAGTCAGTCAGGTTTCGAACCGGGTCAATTATGGCCAGTCCGAGTCACTTGGTCACCAAAAGTGACTCGGTTTCAGCTCTGTTTTTCTCACTAGCATCGTGATTGACGTTTCTCAGTTTTTGTGAGTTTCACCACATGAATGCCAGTACGAACTAACTAAGGTCCTGGTCGCATCGTTGTCTCCGAAAGTGTTATCACTACGGGACGTCATATCTCAAACATGACTAGCCTACGCCAAACTGCTATACTGCTTCAGCCGATGAACTACTTTTTAATCATTTAAAACAAGATTTTACAGGAAATAAATCGTAAGAAATATTCTATCTTCTCAACAACAAAACGAGGCATGACCTCCGTGATAAAATAATTTTCATTTCATAACTAAAAAAATGACAGAAAAAGATAAAAAAAATGTTTTATTGTCCTTTGTCCTTGGAACTTGGTTTTGATTCAATTTGGTTGAGTTAGAATTAATGCTCTTCAAAGTTCTTTCATTAATTTCTCATCGTGCTCCCCCGCCGCCGCCCCGACAGTTATGGCAAAACTCAAACAGAACTAAATAACGACAAATAAACAAGTAAGCGTGAAATATCATCCAACGTGCTGTGTAAAAACACCACTGTTTTCTGTACGGAAGCAAAACGGCATTTTAAAAAAGAAACAGTTAACGTTTCTGACAATGGTAACAGCACACAGGTCTCTGCGTATTTAGCAAAACCACGCAATTTCTCAGAAAAGGAAAAAAAAAATCACTGCGGAAACTCGTTTACGAGATCGCGTCGTGGAAATATATCGTGGTCATTAATATTAATTGCATCCGAAAGGATGTTCTTCATCATTTTGTATAGCCCCTCCATTCCTCCTTCCTCCTGCATGACAAAGTATCTCGTGGAAACCCGAGATTCCATAATCTATGTACGTTTTATTCTGTTACAGACAAAAATACAAATTAAAGTTTCTTTGTTTATTTACTTAAGAGGCTAAACAATTTGTTTAATGCAATTTAGAAGCTAACATAGATTATCACATTTATTGATTGCCTCTTTTCCAGGAGTAGATGAATTTGTTTGTGCAATATAATGAATTCATTATTGTTAATGATATTCGTAATACTCAATCCTATCACGAGATTGTCAATTGATCATCTAGAAGGAACTTGGACCTCACGAAATTAAATTATCAAGTACTGCCAATACTTGAATTTTTAAAAATTATATCTTGAAAACGGGACAAAGAATTTTGGTGAGATTGGATGAATCTATCGTTTTTGGGTGCGAGAAAGCGATTGAATTAGATTCCGACTCATTTAGATGGTTAACACTTATTTAATACTTATTTTAAAACTCGCGTAGATTGTTAAAACTCATTTAGATGGTTAAATACCAACATTAATTTCTATAAGTGATGATTCGTTTCCGTTAAAAAGAAAAGCAAATTTCATTAAGGATTTCTTTTCCTGCACGTAATTTGAATTTTAGCCGCGAGATGGAATTAGTGTTCGCGACTGGTGTGCCCTCTGGTGGGGTAGCCTATCTCATAACTTTTTGACGCGTGTTCTGTGCGTTTTTATGTGGATTTCATTAATAGCCATTTTCATTTGTAATTGAACTGTAAGAATGATGTCCGGTGGACGCCGAACTGCGATGTCCATGGAGGTAATGTTTGGGTACTTGCAAATTGTTGGTTAGGATTGTGATGATAATTCATTTGTTGTTTTGGATATTGCTGGTGAGGTAAATTTGGAAGGTTTTGATTTCTTAAATGAAAACTTAAATTTTGAGGTACAATTTGATTCTTATAAAGATTATGGGTTTGCTGGCTTTGAGTTCTCAACTCTTCCATTGTTTGGAAAGCCTGGATTTTTTCCATATAATCTCTTTTTCGCATTAAATCTTGCGATGCTTCTAGAGCTTGAAGCTTTGCTTGCAGTTCCTGTACTGTTCTATAGGTTTCTAAAGCAATCTTCTTAAGAAGATTCCTCTGTAATCCTAATGATAAGTAATGCACTTTAGCTTCTTCCGTGCAATTTGGAAGATTATGACGTATTGCTCTTAATTTTCGCAAGAAGTAAGCGTCCACTGATTCCTCGGGATATTGTTGAACAAGGTTGATTTCCATTTCTGCCTTGTATTGTGGCAATCGAGGACGACTAAGGTTGACCAATTTTTCTTTTAGCTGATCGTACGTTAATGTTTCGAATTTATTCAAAGATTGTAATTGAAATATTAGGTCAAGTGCAACATCTTGCAAATACATTGGTAGTATTTCAACTTTCTTCTCATTAGTCCACCCTTGCAAGTTAGCTAAATGCTCAAAGATCATAAAAAAGCGATCGGGATCTTCGTTAACAGTTCCCGAATACTTAGTAAGGTGTGGCAAATTAAATGATGGTTTAGTTGCCATTTCGTCTTCCTCACAGTCACTTTCTATGCTGGAAGTATATCGTCCGGTCTTTTTACCGGATCGGGTCACAGGCATTTAGTCATTAACTAAAATATTTTGTTTTACTCTGCTTTATGTGGAAAGAAAACGATCGATACCTAATACAATTTAGAGAAACATACCTTTGGATCTGTCCTTGGTTCCGTCCAGCTGCTGCCTGTTGGCGAAAAATCCAATCTTCCTCGTGGGCTGCAATCTTCTTTTCTTCAGGGTGGGTAAAATCCAATTAGGTTTTCCAGGGGTGGGTTTTCTTCTTTTTTGTGGGGTATATCCAATAAGTTGAGTTGGGTGGGTTTTCTTCTTTTCGTGGGGTAAGTCCAATAAGTTGAGTTGGGTGGGTTTATCCAATTGTTCACTTTTCACATTAAATGCTGTTTGTTTGTCACTTATAACTGTCACTGGAACACTGTTGAACACTTTATCGTTTATTCTCCGAAATATTTTCTGGTTTGTCGGTTTTATATTTTGCTCTATAAAAAAAATCACTTTTATAACTGGAATATTTTCACTATGTTATGTTGTGATATAACTTGTAATTATTTTGTAGACCCGAGCGTCTACCACCACGTAATGATTTCTTACTTGTTGTTGTTACTTCGTAATGTATCGATAGGATCGTATTCGACGTGGTAGCACTGTCTTTACAATATACGATATAATGTTTATGGTAGACCGTAGATCGTTTAATAGAATGGTTATTTAGTGCATAAATAGAGCAAATGCTTATATACGTTTTTACCGACACCAGTTTATTATAAAGTTCCAATATACTATATATTTTACAATGTGTTATACAGATAACAATCTGAGCGTCCCGAACATGGGCTCTGTAATTAATAATCTAGTGGATCACCTCTTGCAATGATATTTAACTTAGGTTTAGGAAAGGAGATTGTTCCAAGAAAGGATACTAACTCCAGTCCGAGCTAGCAGGTAAAGGTATACCAACCTAAGTTGGGGCTAAGGTGAGAGTCCTGACTCCAGTCCAAGCCAGGTAGAGGTGACCACTTTTCGGAGCGAAGAAGTGATAACTTCAAAGAACAGAACAGAACAGAGAAGGGGTGGATAAGCAGGGCCCCCGAAAGACCCGCCCTGCTGAGTGACCTCTCTCCAACTTCTACCGAGGTCTCCGCATGCAATTAGTAAGGATACTAAAAAGCAAGGATCTGAGGTATTCTAGAGGTTTTTATCCATAAGACATTTACCACTAAATCGGGAATAGTGAAAGAAGGTGAAAAAAGACAATAGAAAAGGGGCAAAAGAGCTTTGATAGAGGGGAAAAAATCCGGTGATGCCGGGAAAAACCCACTACGACTAAAATTCTACTGGAATGATGTGACCATATTGGTTGGTAGGTATGTAATCTGAGGTTGAGTTTGTTAGTTGGAAAAGAACTAACTACGATCTAGAAGAGTAAGGGAAGAGCAATGGGGAGGGACGAGATACAGAAACAGTGTGAAAATGTTCCACAGCCGCCACAGGCACGGGGTGCGTCGCTTCGCTGTCGCCGGGGCTTCCCACATACAAAATCTGGCAGTATGCATGCCACCCCGTACTGCTGCTACCGCGGTGTCCACTGGCCCGCTTTGACTGCTTCACCCAGCCATCTGACGTGGTTGCTTTTGGCATCAGGTACATCGCTGCGCAAGGCTTCCCTTCAACGGCAGCGATCAGCCACTTCGCAGCTTGGTTGAAGTTCCTCAAGCTTCACATCGAGGTCCCATCTGGCTGTGCTGCAAGTGCACGGGTACAATCACGAAGCTCCACTCCGCCCACGGTTTCCTCAGCTTCCAGCAACCTGCCCCATTCAACCTGGCATGACTACAACTGGCACTAGGTCCTCGCTTCGCTGTTACCGGGGCTTCCCACATACAAAATCGGGGAGTATGCATGCCACCCCGGCCTACTGCTACCGCGGCTTCCATGGGCCAGCTTCATCCTGCCTCCACCGCTGTCTGCACTCGTCAAAGGTCCCATTCGCTCTCACTTCAAAGGTGATTGACTGGCCTTTTTATATCCCTATTTGTGGGCGTATCTTCAGTACTTCCAACACTTGCCGCTTGGAGGTTGTTGTCGTCTGCTTCCTATGGATGCTTAGTCAGCTTTATGTAACTTTTTATTGTTTGTTTACTTTTGTGCTTAACACACTGACCTATTTATCCATATCCCATTACAATATTATCGGCTCTCTACTTTTCATTTTTCACATCCGATACTTATATATTCAGGTACGACTTGTTGTTTTGGTCTTTCTTTTGAGTAATTTTTACAATATGCACTGCAATACATTCAAGCTAATACCCAGGCAACCGAGCTGTATGGAAAATTCCAGTAGCTTGACTAATTAACGCTCAGTTCTACAATCGACCGCTGAACTTCTAATCAGCGCTAAGTTGAGGCCAAGTCTGATTTTGGCCAATGAGAGTACGCAAAATGAGAGTTGGCCTCAACTTAGCGCTGACTAGATGTTCAGCGGTCAATTGTAGAACTGACTCTACAACAAACATCATTGTCTTCAGCAATACTGGGAGGAAAAGGAGGAAGAAAGGAAATCTCAAGTGGAAGGTCTCTACTCGAACAGGGCTCGTTTTCGTTTAGTTAGAAGTCAAATCAATCTACAGACAGGACCAAGCTGCCAGTCGTAACTAATCAACAGAACGTAACAGCATATATGGGCAGAAATACACTGTCAAAAGTCCGAAGACAAAGACGAGTATTGTAATCGTTACTCCGATGATTTACGCCACGTCTTAATCACTATTCAATCTGTCAATTCGGGATGGGAGTCTACATTGATTGAAAGTTATTTCCCATTCCTGCGAAAATATGGGTTCAAAATGGCGACCGCAAACACTTAATCAGCACCGAACGCATGGCTACAATAATACACTGTTTTCTCCTTCTATGCGAAGTTCGCAAGTCACATTGGAACTGAAAACTGAGAACTTCCAATAATGTAAAATAAACACATAGTACCTTTTTGGATTACTGTCAATAACTACCAAGTAACCAAGTGGCTTAGTATTCGCAACGTCCTGGGTACGATTCGAGCGGCCGCCCACCCTGACTGAGAGTTTTCCAGGGTTTCCCTCAGTCATACCATGCAAAATACCGGGAAGGCACCTACCTACTAACTAGGCCCTGAGCGACTACCTTCCAACCCCACCTTATCCCGACTTGAGCCTGAGATGCCTAAATGCCATAAACAAATTCAATTAAAATCCCATTCAAACTAATACACACTAAATCAAAAAGAGCGGAATTGTCACACTTTTAGAGTGGAAAGAGGGACCACTCTTTTTGTAGAGCGGAATTTTCAATTAAAAAGAGTGGTTTCCAACAAAACGCTCTCGCTTTAAACGAAAAATGTGCTTTTTCTAGATGGAATTCCGTTCTTTTGGATGTAACTTATTTTTATCAAACTTGAAAGAGCGATTTCTCGTCTTTTTAGTGTTCATTTATTCGATTTATCATCTTTTTAGAGTGATTTGCAATGCGTCATGGCTACTAGTCAAGTTTGTTCTCCGCCATTTGTAACTGCGAAGGATATCGAAAGACTAAGCTATACTGTGAAATTTATAGCGTTGCATTTCGTTAAAAATGACAACTGAAGCCTTTAAAACTTTTATGTGAGAAAAAATATAAAAGAGGATATCAGGAGTAACATATGTACAAGAAATCTTTGAACGTTGTTCTCACGTACCTGATGAGACGAAAGAAAATTTTCGAAGGCGTATTCTCTCTGTTGGACTGCTAGCTGAGGAGTTAAGACGTTGGATGGAAGATACCGGGCTCAAATCTCCCCCAGTTTAAGTTTTTTTAAACTTTTTCATTCATAAGTACATTACTATTCTTTCTTAGTACTTATAAATAAATGCCCCCTTTTGCATCTTTTCTTTACATTTTCAACATTTTATTGCGTCATTTTCGTTTTCACAAGGTGAAAACTTGAATAGATGAAAATTCACCAAAGAATATGTCTACGTTCCCATTGAAATGGACTACCATAGATCCCATCTTTTTCGAGCGGAAATTTCTCATTTTTTTCTCCATTGAAAATTAATTCTAAAAGAATGGTCCCTCTTTCCGCTCAAATCGAGCGGAATTTCGCTCTTTTGATTTAGTGTGTACGTTTACAACTAATACATAATATGAAGTCATATTTGAGGATAGAGTCTTGTGTTGTTCATTGAAGTATTTCTCTTAGTCACCACAATGGCGCCACATTACGTAGTACATCTCTTGCCATCTCCAGGAGTTTGTATGAACTAGCTCGTATAATCAGAAAAGTATACGAATACTTGCATAAAAGCAAGACAATCGCTCGGAATGACATAATTATTAGTATATGTGCTTCATATACGCAATATGTCAACGAAACGTTTGATGCAGAGGGGAGACACTCTTTGGGCTGCTGAAGGGTTCGGGCTTCCCGTAGTGTGGAGTTTTCTAGTCATTGATCTAGATTTGAGTACGTTAATCAAAGAACTCGATAATTTCAGTCAAGAATAACCTTATAACATGAAGAAAAAGAGAAAAATAACTTCTTTTACATTAACAAAAATGAATTATTAAATATTTAAGGATTATTAAAAACTTACGATTACAAAAAAAAATACAGAAACCAGAAGCCATATCTACACACACGCAACATAGTAACATGAAAGAGTAAATATAATCTATATTAGAGCGTTATTTGTAAGGGGAAAGGGACACCTCATGTGTTTTTCCTGGTAACTCACTTATCCATTTTCTTGTCGGGGTAGGAACCAGTGTATTTGCGATCAGTACTCATTAGGTACGGGTATACTTAAACATTAATTCCCCTCATTATCTCCCTCGGTGACAAATAAACACCCAGGGCTGGGTTGCAAGAAAATACTTAAGTGTAAAATCTGTCTTAAGCAGACCATCGAACTCTACATAATACTGGAGTGACTACTTAAATCACAAAACGGGCTGCACAGCGATAAGAAGCGTATAAAACTGAGTTAGAACTGAAAATTTGGACCACACTGGATTAGACTGGAAGTGGACAAACAAGTTTAAACGTTTGCTCTGGCGTCTATCATTAACACTAAGTAGTCACTCCAGTATTATGTAGAGCTCGATGGTCTGACTTAAGTCAGATTTTACACTTAAGTATTTTCTTGCAACCCAGCCCTGGTCTATATAATAGATTCCTGGAGCGTTACAAAATATATATTTTCATATCGGAGTTATTGTTGCAGCAAGAGGTAGGAAAGTTTCTTCTCTATTTATGTGCAGGAAAGCTACACCTACGGACGTGGAACAATCTGCTATGGGCAGACCTCAAATTTCATCTTTACTAAATTGCTTATTTCTCTAATGGTGCTACAATAATGCCCGTGAAAACCGTACAGGTGAAACTACTGTGCTGATCAAAATTAACAACTCTTTTTACTTGTAGAAGGTAACCCTAGTTTTTCCAGTGATTCCGGGGGAAATCGGGATAACTTCTGACATTTGCGTAAGTTTTCATATGAATTTAATTTCCACTACTTCCTTGATTGCAACAATAAATTTGGGTACCTTACCCCCACCCCCACCCTCTATGTGCAATATTACTCTATTCTTTTAATCTATACTCCTGGAATTTGGAGTTTAGGAACGACAAGCAGTTACGTCAATCAGAAAATTCCTACTGTGATTTTAGAAAAGAAAAATAGATCAAAAAGAGTACATTTCAAGGATTTAGCGAAAAAGAAAAGAATACAAAATTAGGACGCCTGAAAAGAGTACATCTGGTAGTACTAAATAGAAGTCGTTTTCGAATGTTCCTTTCTAAATGAAACAATAACATTTATTTATTCTTCAAACCGGGGAGAAAAAGAACCGGGTATAAATTCCTTAAACCGGTGAAACCTACCGGAAACCTGGGGTGAATGGTCACCCTATTATACACACTAGAGATTATTTGGAAATATCCTATCGTATACTGTATGTTTACATGGAAACAAGAATGAAGATGTACACATTTCTCAGGATCTGTTCAACCATGTTGGCATCTGACTTGACTACGTAAAACGCCTAAATTATTCGCACAGTTGAATTTTTTGAACATATTTATGTCATACAAACTGGTAAAACAAGATTCTTTGCATTTACAGTTTTAAATGTTCAAATTGACAAAAATTTTGAGTAATTAAATTTGAAATTAAACAAATCTTGCTGCCATTTATAAATAAAAGCTTCAAGAAGATTTTATCAAATTCACTCACACGTCAAGTTTGCAAGCAGTCTATTTTCTAATTTCAATGTGATTGTCCATTTCCTAACTTTCAAAGTTATTTCTTTTGAAGTTTTCCATATCTAACACGTTTTGAAGTTTTTTTCTTTTCACTTTTAACTTAATTAAACTTCACAGCAAAGATGTAAGCACAACATGTAACGTTTTAGATATGGAAAGCGAGAAAAGTACTATCACTGACTTGTGAGAGAAAGGAAATACTACACTGTAAGACAACAAAATTATCATTCTCAGGTAGAGATAACGGGCAGGTACTCATTCACTTCTAGCCGTATAGAAGCTATTGATTCTATACGTTAGTCAGTTGAACCCAGAAAAGATAAGACTGACAGAAATCACGCAACGCAACCAGTCAAACACGGCTCAAATTGCAACTTAAAGCGAACGGGGTAAATTTAGGATATCATAAAACACACTGTGGGAACAACCTTGGAACCAGGACTTCTTCAATAGTACTTACCAGGATGATGAGGCTATGCACAAACTTTAACAAAATTTTTATGTCGAGGAATATACTAAGCGAATGGATATATGAAACCATGGCAAAGATCATTCTCAGAGGGATTCATATCGCCCTATAGGACTCACTTCCCACACAGAACACAATATTGAATTAACGTTTTATAAACGTTGAATTTTGTCAACGTTGTATTTGGTGACGTTGAATTATGCGTTTTATCAACGTTATTTAATAAATGTTTAAATAATGACCAGTATTAAACGTTGAATTTAAATTGTGCTCTTAAACCTTCTAAAATTGTGGAAAGCACAACGTTGAAAAACCTTTATTCAACGTTGAATGTTTGTGAGTTTTCCTAATCTACAGAAACACAATTTTCAGTGATAGTTTTATGCTTAAACTTCACTAGGTGTTATATAACAATTTTTTTCTTGATGGAAATGCACTCCTATTTGACATTCATACAATGCATACGCTAACCGTTTGTCTTTTGTTCTCTCAAGTCTTAAGGGAAGGCGTTTCTTTTCTGTTTGTCTGCTGACTCCGACGGTGTGGAGGAGCCGGAAAGCGGTTTAGTTTGAGGAAGGATGAAATAAAATATACTAGACAAGGGAATGACATCATGTGAATATAATGTTATCTTCTTTTGTTTTATCAGTTATATGTGTTTAAGTTTTCGCCAATCCGAGGAAATCAGTAGTAAACAGGATCAAGTGATTAAGGAGATGTACTTTCAATACGCTATACGTCAGTAGCAAAACACGCTTATACACGATGTATAACGAGCAAGCTTTTGCATGCATTATAATATCTGTCGCATGGAGAAGATACCTGGAAATCAGTCGCGAAGAGTGTAGAGAACTGGTGCATTCTATGGTGTTAGGTTACAGATAGTACAGAAGCAGCTTATTGGTTATGTAAATAATGCTATTAAATTGCCCTTGTACACGAGAAAAAAAACTAGCTTTTGTACACGTTGGTGAAAGTGTGAAAAGTATAATCGATGAGTAGTAGCGAGATCAACTAAGCAACCTGTTGGTAGAGTATTATTTCACATTTGGAAGGTTCTGCTGGGTTCACTCCGAGCAGCCTGCTGTTCTATTACCTGAACGGTATCTTCAAAGTAGGTCCCAGCCGGCTTCGATCCCACATCCTTTTACCTATGCTATCCTGTCTGTGACAAATATGCCTAAAAGCCATAAATAAACTTTAAATTTAAAAAGGAGGGGCGGGCAGAAGAAAAAGTCAAATAGCAACTCAATTGTTTTCCTCCAGTGTGATTATGTATAAATTCATATTATGGTGACGGCACCAGTTTCCGTCGACTAGAGTTTCGAAAGTAAATAAATAAATCTTCTGATGAGTGGATCGTGCAACTCCTGTTTCTACTAAATAGTTTCGATGTTCAGAAGCAGGCTGTATTCTCATTGGCTGTTTAAAATTGTGTGAGACTCAGTTATTCAGTGTTGAACACATACATTCAATATCCATTGTCTACATCGTTAGTAGGTAGAGGAAGCGCAGTTATGTATCGACGAAGCTTTTAAAACTAACATACAGGTGTTAGCCATAGATAGATACACACACGTTGAAAGAGGAAACATTGGTAATCACAGTAGAAAAAAAATATGTTTATTGAGTATTATGGCAGGCAGTTATTGCGTGGCGGGATTTCTGGTACAAAAGTTTGGCGTGGAGCCAGTTCCTGGCCATTATGACTGTTAACTGGAATTAATGTTAATAATGTATCGCACCGGTTTCTGGCCACCGGAAAAGCTATCGCAGAATGGGGTGGAGGTGACCAATATTCAGTTTTTAACCATTCTCTCAATTTTAATTATTTATTTATGTGATGATGGTGATATATGTTGTGCCCTAAAAAAGTTTCTGTGCACGTGAACCGATGGTTTGCCATTGCTTTCCATCGGAGGAATATGTAATAAGGACGGGACCAACAGTTTACCGTGGGCTCTGAACTTTGTGTGTCTCCACCGGGAATCGGACCGGGCCCCATTGATTACAAGGCAGGTAGTCTTACCACTCATCCTCCCAAAAGGGTCTGGATTAGAGAATGGGTTCCCATTTAAAGAAGACGAGTTTCCGCGACTGTTTAGGATTTTCTATTTTTTGGTTCGGATGAAGAAAACAGTTTTGTGTGAGAATCTTGTGCGGAGCTGAATTTGAAGTTTTTATGGCCTTTAGGCATCTTGGACTCAGGCGCAGATAGGGTGTTGGAAACTACTAGGCAAGGAACTATTTTGTAGGTACCACCCCGGCATTTGTCTGGCGTGACTGACGAAAAACCCTTGAAACCCCCCTAGGTAAAATTGTTTCAACTACTCCCACCGGGAATCAAACCCGGATTATTGGATTGTCACGTCATATGGGTCACGTTTGGAGAAAAGTAAAATTTAACTTTCAGGACAAATATCGTACCTTTCCCCAAAAATCCCTACTTATAACGAATATTTGAATCTGTGCAGATGAACAGAATAATGTAAGTTTCCCAGACCGAAGCCTAGTACTTCAATGTTTAGTACGATATGTTTTAATTGAAATTACAATTTTAGGGTTGATTCCAGGTTAAAATCCTATAATCAAAGTATTTTTTCCTGAGATACTTATATTATTCTGTTCATCTTCACAGATTCAATATTCGTTGTAAGTAGGGATTTTTGGAAAAGGTACGAAATTTGTCCTGAAGATTGAATTTTGCTTCTCTCTAAACGTTTATTAAACGTAAGATTCAATGTTGAATCAACATTTCTTAAAATACTAATCCGATAGTTGTATAAACGTGGAATCAACATAAATTCAATCAAAATTCAACTTTTATTAAACATTTAAGAAAAAGTTGAATAAACGTTTATTTAACGTGCTTGTGCTGTGTGGGTTCCAACATTCTGAAACTCTTCGAAAAACTAATCCAGAAACATTTAGAATGGTTTGTGGAAGCAGAGGGGAAAACGCTACACAGCTTTCGGTTTTCAAAAAACGTTGGAACTTTAGACGCAGTAGGAACATTAGTAATGAATATTCAACATAATTTTAGCCTAGAATATAGAACACATGTAGCCTTCTTTAATATATGGGGTGCGTTCGACTCATTAGCTGTCCATATTTCTTTAGATATTCTCCACCAACTGAAAATTCCCTACTTGTTTCAAGCAATTATCCAGAGTTTTCTTTCCCAACGTAAGACTAGTTACTATTTTGGCGGGAAAATTAAACATACAATAATTTTATCCATAGGTATAAGTTAAGGAAGTATCTTATCCCCATTTTTATTCAACCTTTTATTTAACAAATAACCACTGGCGTGACAGGCCGATAGGCCCTGAGCCTGCCCCAACGCAATCTGTCCGCGTTTGGTGGAACTGCGTCCACCTGGGTCGTAACCTACGAGAAAGATACCTATCTTTCTCGTAGGTTACGCCTGGGTACGGCTGTGTGGTCAGCACTGCGCGCACCCAATCACGAATAGACGTATCAGGGGCTTTCTAGGCCGATCAACTTTTATTTATTTACACTAAATGAAATAATATAGTCCTCATTTGACTTTCTATTGTTCGTGGATGCCTTTGCTTTTCCAGTCAGAGATGACAAACGGGAGAAGTTGTTCATTAAACTTGAAATATTAATAATAGAATGAACGACTTGGATAAGGTAACGCAATCTAAAAAACTCTTTTAACAAAACCTGAATATCGTTACCTTCTCCAATGACAAAAAAGTCAGTCACTGTTATTCAAAAGGAATAACAAAAACTCCGTTTACAAATATGTGAATTACTTGATTATGTGCCTAGATAATAAATTAATGTGGAGTTCACATAATAAGATATGGAAACAAAGGCAATAAAATACTTAATATACTACCTTCCATAGCAACAAAAAACTACCCACATAGCAAAATGACGTCCCAGGGATATCTGACGGATCTCCTGGCAGGATATCGGGACGTCTGTAGGACGTCCTGTTTAAGTCCCGTTTACATCCATGGGACGTATAGTTATAATTAATCCTTCGTATAACTATACGAAGGCATATCCTTCGTATAGTTATAATTAATTAAATAATAATAATAGTAAGGTCGATTTAATTTATAGAAATTCCAGATAGGTAATCCCGCATGGCTTTCCGGGGGACATCCATACGGGATGAACTGTTTGTATTGCCCACAGAGTTATCCCACGGACGTCCTTAGGACATCGCTATGGGAGCAGGACCAGTCTGACGGTAATGGGATCTAAATGGGACGTCCCAGGGACGTACTCTGCTATGTGGGTATGGAAGGTAGACATAAGCTAACAATGCTTTCATTCGTAAAAAAATATTTTCTACAGTCACAGAATACGACCTTTCCATCGTACCCAAAATATTCAATAATCTTCTCAATAAAATAGAACTTCTACCTGTATAAGTGACTTTCAGACTACGATACTATTGCATACTTCAAAACTTTTCTGTTTAATCTCTCTATATATATATATAAAATTGAAAGTGACACTGTGTGCGTTATCATCACGCACCAATTGGAATGATTTTTCGCACATGATCAGACACTGGAATGGAATAGTGCTGTTGCCGCCCATACAATTAATTTTATCTTTATCTTACTCGCAAGTTATATTTCTTTGATGCTAAAATTATTATCTTTAGAGATAATCGACCACCTATTTATCCACTGAATTCCAATGACGGTGGTAATAATAATGGAAAATTTAAAAGCATATCAAGCAGCAACTCACACTGCAATGTTGTTCGACGGGTTGACTACCCCCAAGTGGTCAAATTTGGCATGACTATCAATTCATTAACAACGGCTATCTTAGGGTAACACACCCCTAACAAAGCTGATTGGTGACAGTCCCGATGACTGTTCCAACATATTTTATTCACGCCGCACCAACAGGCAGGCAAATCATCCAGTAAAATACTAAAAGAAAATTTACAGCTACTAACAACATCTAAGCATAGAGATACAATTTGGAAATATCTAGATAATTTTCTGGCAGAAGAATGATAAAATGTTCATTAACCCACTCAAAAGACATTTAAGATATATTGCCCACTCATACAGCATTTTGAGCCTGAATTCAAGTATATTTCAGAATATCATGAAAAGTGGAACGGGAATTGAAGAGCTAGTTACCAAAACCCATTCAATCCAAAAATGTGTTTTTGAAGGAAATACAAAATGTATGTAGAAATACCAGAAATGTATGTAGAAATACCAGAAATGTATGTAGAATGCCAACTTTGTTACCACTTGGCACGGTGGAGTACATTTATGTAAAGTGATCTTGACAGCTTTAAAGGTGTCTTAATAAACTATAGAAAAACGTGAAGATCTCGCTTTCTGCAAAAATTGATTGAATGGGTTTTGATATCTGACTCTTCAATCCTTTTTTAACTGATGCCAGCAAAAATACAGACTGTAGTATGCGCTGTTCCGGACGAGAATAAAGTCTTAGATATAAATTAGATATTTATTATTATTAGATATAGATTTAGGCTATATAATTATAAATTAGATATAATTTATAGATGTATATATTAGATATATTAGATATAATTTATAGATATATAAATTAGATATATTAAATATAAATTAGATATAGACGAGCTCTTAGATATAAATTAAATCCAATTATCAGTATTTATTACAGTAAATGCTGCGCTCTCATCAAATGTCTAGACTATTCTCTGTTACAACGTTACTAAATAAAAGCAAAATCCTGATTTCAACTAACTTGAAATCCGCTCTTTATTCCCTGAAAAAAAAATCGTACAAGCTAATTAAAATAACATCCACTAATATTTGATTGTATACAAATATACAATTTAAACTGGAAAAAGGGGCAAAACGTTCAATTTACCTTTATTCGAAGTGACCATGGGGTCCATACTGAATATCCGAACTTATACACACAAAAAGCCACAGCTTACCAAGTATCAACCATTGCAAAAACGATACACTTGTGGCAAGAAATTCTCCCGCGTTGTACAAAGAAAATCATAGACGCAGGAAAAGACAACAACAATACAGATAACCAATGTATCATCAACACATATCACAAAATTATATAACAAACAAAATAAAATAAAACATAGTTCCAAGGTCTGAAAGTTTCTTGCAATGTAATTATCACTATTCTAAGAGTTAGAGCTAATCACACAAGATTAAACAACCAACTACACCGTGCAGTAAGCAAGCAGTTCTCGAAATGCGAATGTAGACATTGTAATGAAGATTTCTTTCACATCCTAATTCACTGTCTCACACATCGAAAGAGCAGAGACCAACTTACCCAGGCTCAGGCCTACACAACAAATTTGCTAAAACCAATTATATATATCATCCACCCTCTGAAACACTCGGTCTCATGTACTACTTTTCTCGTAAAATAAAAAAATATGACAAATAACTAACATCTTACAATTCAATACGGAAAAATAAACTAAAAGCATGCAAAACAACTCCCCCCCAAAAAAGACAGAAACAGAAAGAAAATCTTTCTGAAACATGCACATGCAGAATCAAGAACATGCCAGCGAAACACGTCCAACAAGATTATATCAAACTAACTATTTATAACACTTTGTTCACGTATTGTAATTGAAGTCAAATAAAATATCATACACCCTACTTTCTTACCAATCTCCATTATCAACTATTCAACTCCGAGGACGAATCCAAGAAACACCGGAATAGAAGAACCTGCAATACGTTGCATTCTTCTCCATCTTCACTTTGCTTTATCTACTCTGAAGAATATACCCAGACGTAGAAGCAGAGATTTTCTCAGAAATTAACTGACTGATATAATATCAGCTTATCTCATAAGTAATGTCGTATTTTTGCATCGTGAGGAAAAGAACGATAACTTACCTGGAACACTACCGTTAGTCAGGAAAATTGTCTCCATCGGAATCCTCAACACTCTACCACCTGTCAACCAGCTGTTGAATCCCCCGCTGAAAGAAGTCAGCTGTTTTGGAGGCAAAGACTGGTTCAGTGTTCGTCGCACGTCATCCTCATCTTTGTAGTGTTTTCTCCGGAAAGGTGGTTTTGCAAGCTGTGAAAAAGACAGTAGTCTGCTGGTTCAAGATATGGTGAAAACGATGGGTGAGTTTCTCCCAGCCACATTCCTCGATCTTAGCGCAGGTTCTCCTTCCGTGTGTGGACGTGCGTTATCACCGTGGATAAACACACACTTGCGATTAACCAGAGCTGGACGTTTCTCCAACAATGCAGTCCGTAGGCGTTCAAGCTGCTGATAGGCATTGATGATCTGGTTACGTGGCAATAGCTCAAAATGGAAGATTCCAAAGATATTGCACCAAACACTCAACATCACTTTGCAGGGGTGGAGATCCTATTTTGGCACAGTTCATGTGGCCCCCTTTTAGGTACCCACTGCCGTTTGCGTGTAATGTTATGGTAGAGGACCCACTTTTCATCCTCTGTCACCATTCTGTTCAGAAATGGGTCACGTCTCTGACGGGTGAGCAGGGAACTGCAGATGTGAACTCGCTAACTCGCTGCTGCTTCTGTTAGGCGTTAACGCATGGGGTACCCATTTTCTGAGTTTCGACACTTACCCAAGGTCCTGCAGATGACGCTGAACGGTCGAATGGGTGACATGGAGTTCGCTGGCCAGTTCTTTAACAGTTTGCAGTAGATTTGCCTCCACCGCTGCTCGCACAGCATCGTTGTCCAGCTGCACAGGGCTCCCTTCTCGTGACTTATCAGTAAGGGCGGTGTCCCCATATCAAAACCTCTGGAACCACCTCTGGCACTTTTGTACATCCACAGCACCATGACCATATACGGCATTGTAGTTTCGAGCCGCTGGGCTGGCTGGATGTTCCTGATTAAATTTATACAGCATGATATGCCATATGTGGTCCTCCGACACTGCCATGATCAAACCCAAGCCACACTTCCAAAATGTGGCGTAGACCGTTCTCCTTCTACACACTGCTGCACAATCAAGTGCCTCATCTATGACTCATTAATGGCACGTACCGTCTACTTTACTATTCGCTCGTCAGGTGGCGTACTTGCAGCGATCATCGCACGTACGACATTACTTATGGGATAACCCGGTATATGTAAAATATGAGAAAAGCATGTGAGAAAATTTGAAAATTTATGAAATAAGTTATATGCGCGATGGACTTTACTAGAGTTTGCAGAAAAAACGAAGAAAATAATAACTTGTAAATAGTTTGAGTACACCTCGGACACGGACAGTACGAGCATAGCTATAAACATATTACAGGGTGTGCAGTTTTAACAGATAGAACATACTAGATTAAATTATCACTTAAATAAAATCAGTTACACAGTCACCTTTGTGTATATGTGGGCAGGAAAATGAAACCGCTAAACATATTTTGGAAAGTTGTACAAGATAAAGAAGAAATCGTGAATTTTTGGTCAAAAAAACTATACCGGTACCGTATTAAATTAGAAAAACCCTTATCACTGTCAAATTGTATATGTAATCCTCAGACTACGAGCACATAATATATCTTTTAGAAAAATAAATTAAGTATTATAAAATGTTAAAAGTACACGGGAGAACCTATAGGTACTTTACCTGAAATCAACCATCAAAACAGAAAGAAAATTCAAGTTCAAGAAAGTGGAATAAAGAAGCCTACGAAAGTCAGGGAACGAATAATAATAATTTTATTAGTCGTTAGACAACTATTTACAGTTGTATTAGTCTTCGTCGTAAAAAGTATACAATAAAATATAGAATTATACAATAAGTTAAAATTATACAATATGTACATAGTTTAATAATGGTCCCTTATATAAGTTTCAAATTTACCTACGCTATATAGGCAACTATTTTAAAGCAAATTTTTAATTTATCTGTCAAACATTTTCTGATTCATATCTCGAATAAATTACGGTAACAAATTAAAATACTTCATTCCAGAGTACCTATAACTCTGTTGCGGCTAACTTATAGTCTTACATACGGCGTATCTATATTATCTTTTTGTCTTGTAATATAGTCATAGATATCGGTATGTCTTGTAATTTGAGCATAGTTTTCTTTAACATACATATATACTCTGATATACAAATATCGATGGTATAGAATAAGTAAAGAGTGTGGTAAAGCAACGGAAAGAGACACCATTTCAAACAAAATGATCGTTAATAGATCTTGTTTATGCAGTAAACAACAAACAACAATAACATCGTACGGAAAAAACAAATGAGTGAGTGGGAAAAGCCTTGAAAAATGGAGAAAACTCTTCAAAAGAACAAATTTTTCCCGAGACTAAAAAAGCCAGGTTCTATATTATAAAATATTGTTTTGTGTAAGAACGTAGTCTTAAGGGTCTATAGTCTGACAAGTTACACATCAGTAATTAATAATTTGGTACACCTATTTCTTTGCAGTGCACTGTCCACCGGCAATTGTTCAGCAGTACTGAGACAGTTTCTATTATTATTTTCACATAACGTATTGTTTTTCAGTAACTTTGTTTACAAAACCACTCTCCGTTATTATTATTATTATTATTATTATTATGATTATTATTATATTCTTTTTACTGTTTAATAAAATACTACCTAAAATTAATGTTTAATGTAGCCTACGACAATGTTCCGTTGGTAATAGAATAACACGCAACTTTTAATGTTGTTGTTCTCACATCTTCAACTTATGGATGTTCGCGCAAAATCAGTTCTAGCATACATTATCTACTTGCTAAATACGGTTTTGTACCTGCTTCTATTTGACTATTTTAACAAAAATAACTTATAACTCTGCAAAGATGTGGAAAATTAGTATAGTCGGCCATTTTGTCTTATACTTCCAATGTTTATAACTCTCGAAATTTTTCTCACGACATTGAAATAGAGTACTACCTAGGTACATTCGTGCGTGAAAACGGCGCAAGGATAAATTAATGCCGGAACAATAATAGTTTAACGTGTACACGGTTCACAGTTCCGATTCACTGCTCCAAATATCGGTGATCTGAATCTGTGATATCAGAGATTCAAATCACCGATACTTGGAACAGTGAAAACCGGAACTGTTGAAAACCAATTACTCTGAAAGAGAAGTTGTTAACCGAATAATTACACTTTAATTGATCATTTAAATGATGAACATGATCTTTAAATTAATTGGTATAATCTAACACAACGTAAAACTAACGCAATAGTAATTTATGCCAAATTCAAGAAGGTGGATTTAATATTAATTTAGTGAAGACAATGACTAATATTTAATACTTGTGAAGTGAGTGTAGTATTTATTAACTTATGATAACATAATAACTAGTAATGCATGAATAACGTCGATCGGGAGGTCCTGGGTTGGATCCCAGCGGCCGACCATCCTGACTGAGGTTTTTACCAGGGTTTTTCCTCAGTCGCACCAGGCAAATGCCGAGATTGCACCTTCAACGTAGGCCGACACTTTCCCGAATCCTTTTCCCTCCCCTATCCCGGCCTGATCCTTAGATGCCTAAAGGATATAAATAAAATTCTAAAATTTAAATTGCATGAATAACGCTTATCAGTATTGGAAGATAAAACACTGTATGGAAGTAGTAAGGATCGCATTAAATCCAGTCGACTACTATTGATATATCATTTATACTCACCCACTACTCGACTGTGTGAAGTGCCTTTAAAACTCGTAGCTAAGGATGAGAGGTGCCATTTATAACGAATAGATTTTTTTTCTCGACACCCAATTTTACACTGGAAAGCCATCTTGTTGAGAGATTATAGTTTTCCCACATACTCGTCCTACAATCTTCATTTTGCTTAGATTCACGTCTTCACGTTTACCACAGTTCTGACAATAAATATTAGTTTTCAACAGACCACTGAAGGAAAATGAAAGAATCATATTGTCACCTTGGAACCAGAAGGTACTATGTCCACTTTTGCTACTTTTGAAAAAAATAAAGTTTGAAGTTCCAGTTAAGGTGTGTATATAAATTCATTTCAAACATTTCAAGCCACTTGGAGGTCGTTTTGTGAAATACTATTTTTAGGGTTGAAACGCTTCAGTCTTTGACTGCAGTGTTAATTCCATTTTGCCAAAAAAGTGGACATAGTACCTTCTGGTTCCAAGGTGACGATATTTTCATTTGTTGATAACATTATGAAAAATCTTAGTAATGGACTACTATGTGAACCTTTATTAACTCTTTGGTTAAGTGAGAAATCTTTGCTTCCTCCAGAACTTTATGATTACATTTGGTAACCACTTCACTTCAATTGTTCATTTTTCTTAAATAGAGTAGCCACATTCAAACGTTAAAAACTCAGTACCACTAACTGCACTGCCTAAACAGCAGGATTGTTACGATGTTTTGTGTAACGAATAAATTAAAACAATAGTCAAATAATGGACTAATTGTTGGATTTTAAACTAGACGTATTAAATTAACTGTCATAAATTTATTAACTATGTTTCAATTTAAGGCTGAATCCAAGTAGGTTTTCCCGCCTTTTTCGTTAATAATTCAAATTTGAGTGTAGTTAAACAGAAAATAACTTCCACAAACTATAGTTTGCTTTATACTTGAATAGTGAATACCATTAATTTAAAATAAATGTTAACAGAAAATTAAAAACTATGTCAACACACTTTTGGGACATGGAACTGTCTCAAAAGTGTATTGACATAGTTTCGAAGTTTCTATTAAGATTTCTTTAAAGATAATGCTATTCATTAATGACGTAAGAAACAAACTACAGTTTGTGAAAGTTATTATCAGTTTCATTGCACTCAAATTTGAATTATTGACGACAAATGAAAAAGGCGGGAAAACCTACTTGGATTCAGCCTTAAATGTTATTTCATTGGTCCATGATTTAACCATTGTTCTTTATCTGTTGCATAGCAATAATATTAATGGAACGAATTGTTTGATTATCAATAGAAACGAGCTATGAAACTACGCTCTAAATAATAATCGAGCCTTTAAGGCCAAACAAGCCTTAGCGATCAAAGGCGGGTTAGTTGAAGTCAGGTCAGATTATTTTATTTTTCAAGAGTATAGTGATATATTCACCTGTCAAGTTATTATCTCGGCAGAATGTCCCTCTGTCTTATGGCAACACTATTATGCATTTTTAAAATGTGTATACAGAACTCTGGAACTGTGAGTCAGTAGTTCTGAACATCTTCCCTATCCACGTAAGTCAAATAAACTTAATTTATATAAGCCTTTAGTAAATAACATTATACGAGGATTTCTGAATAAATACCTAAGTCGAGACCCCTAGACTGCGTTAAGGGCACGCTATATTGAATCCCAATAAACTGCCAGGAGATACTATAGAAAAGCTGACTATTTGGCTAGACTTTACAGTAGATACTCCCCCAGATCACTCAATACACTAAAGGTTGATTTATTAATTAGCTAAACTTAAATTGGGTACTTCTTGAGAATATATTGGACATAATTAAATTCGTTCAGAATCAAGTCAAAAATCATTGTTTCGAGAAGGGAACTCCACAGAGAAGGCGCTGGAAAATATGCAGCTGCGACATTGTGCAGAGTAGTAGATATTATAAAACAAAACTGACCAGTGCCTAACCGAAAAGAACTCAGAAACGAAATAATCGAGATAAACCAAACAAAATAACCTTTTGACATACAATAACTCCATTGGCCACATGAAAACCAAAGTGATCTGAACAGTCATTTACTGACCAGATTTTGACAAAGCCTCACACAGAAACTGTTCACTACATCACCACCAAAATTAACACGAAGAATTCACATCAGCAGTTCTATCGACCATTATAATCACCAAGGTGATCCAGCAAAACCTGAAGGTACTTTACAATCAAGAGCAAATTTCTCAGTTAGAATAAATTACATGTTGATAAATGCATTAGTATCTGTATCGTTTGCTGCTTCTCATCAGCCATTTTTTCACATGGATTCATGGGATTATTTTTAACTATTCCAGCTGAGTAGCAGGAAACTCTTGAGTCTGGAGAAAAGGAGACTGCTACAAGTTAGCCCTTTGGGTTAAGTGGCATTCGGAAGAGAAAATTCCACAACAGTTGTACATTGGTTGGCCGCATCGGATGCAGCCACTGGTCTAGAGTAATGAGCAGTAGCGTAACTAAGGGTGTGTGGGTCTCCCCGCAACAAACCAGAATGGTTCCCGCAAAGTTACTGAACTTCAAAACTAAGCTTTGTAAGTAGGCCCCATTGCGGGCCCGACGCCAGTGGTAATGAGTTGAAATTATGCATCACTTATTACCAATAAGTAGAAAGAACCATGGCTTAACATAGGTTTCTTTATTTCTCTCCTTCTTATCCTCGTTCCTTTCTCTCCCTATATATTTATTTCATTATCATCTTTTCTTTCATTTCTAATTGCTATCTCTCTCACTCTTTGCTTTCCTTTTCATATACCTTTCCACCTTCCTTCCTTTATTTGTTTCATTCCTTTCTTTTTATTTTTGTTTACTTTATTTATCATGGTATTCTTGATCTCTTTCTTTCTTTACTTATTTCTTTTTCATCCTTCTCCTTCCTTTTGTCTTTCATTCTTTCTTCCTTTATTTCTGTGTTCCTTCCATTCTTCATTTATTCCCTTTTGTTTTTCGTTTCATTTCCTTGCTTATTAATTTTATTTCTTTTCTCTCCTTGTTTTTGTTTTCTCCCCTTTTATTCTTTATTTTCATCCCTTCTCTTTCACATAAGCCTATGTTAACACTGAGTTCCATTCTTGCTGTAGTAAGACTGTTAGTGAAAGAGTGTAATTTTAAAAAATTCCATTATCTCATTTTAGTTTTGTTTATCTAGTTTTAGTGTTTAGTTTTCTTATAATTTCTGTTTTTCTTTATGTTTAGGGCCTAACCGTCCAAAGCTGCGTACACCCCTGTGGTTTTGGTTCGCCGTTCTTTTATTATTAGTGATAGCGGCATGGGTTGCAGTAGCCACTATGTTCTTACGTACAGGTGTCCTCTATGGGAAATGTGACACATCCTGGTGAGCAATAACCACTAGGTTACAAGACAGCTAATCACTTTTTTTGTATATGTGTGTGTAAATTTGTTTCATTCCTTTATTCATTTTGTTATAGTGTGAGCCACTTGAGATATATGTTCCTGAACAGTTCAGAAATAGAATACTCAGATGGTGAAATGCAAAACGCCGCAAGTTCTTTGAGTCATTCCAGCTCAAATCACCCATTGCCTCCAGGGTAACTGTCTCAGATTTAAATGATTTATTTCCTAAAGTAGTATGGGTCAAGTGAAAAAGAAATGTAAAAATCACCTTTGTACTCCTTTCCATTCCAGAAATATAATTATGACGTCAAAGAAATGTCGAAAATCATTATATTTCCTATTCGCACCTTTGTTTTAAATCGCAAAGTTCCATGCAAAAGATATAATTTATGTTCTTATTGTCCAAATGACGTGAAATTTTGGCAGGAATATCTCTGTGATATCTTTCCTCATACAGTTTCAGAAGAGGTATTCTGTGGTCAGGTTTGATTACAGGGCTCATAAAAGCTATGCAGAAAGAGGATAGGAGAAAACTTTAAAATAACATGCGCTGAAACACAATCGCAGAAGCGTAGAGAAAGTTTAAAACATGAAAACGCTATCTTAGTGGACTACCATAACAGAGTTATAATTTGAGATATTTCCATTATCAACCAGTCCGGCTAGCCTTAAGCACTTTCCACCTTATTCTTTACCACTCACTTCGCGTACACCTAACTCACATTCATAAAACGCAATAACGAACTAATATTCACCAGGCGAAATCTATTCCGTCCATCGACAGTAACCGGAAATGCGTACATCGGAACTGTAGAATGAGCTCCGAGGCGTTGTTTGTGTACCCTCCTAAACCAAAACTGCAACCTCATTCCGGAATCCAGCAGAACCCTCGTTAGCGAAGCAACAAACAGTTTCAATTCGTGATTTCCATTAACAGAACCGCAACTTTGGGTACGTGACAATTCAATTTTTCTCGTTGTTCGAGTTAATCTTAACTGCAAGAGACTATCCAGTCCACAGTAATTACAATTTCATAATGCTGGATTATCTGACGAAGCAGTGTTGTAGAAAACAGTTTTTTAAACTTTAATTACAAATACATTAAATTGGGTTAGGAATTTAGCTTTCTTTCATATAGAGAGGCTGGCAAACTGTGAATTGAAGTACAAAGAAAAGCGAAGAGACCCGAACTGTCAGCAATAGCGAACGTGTAAAGTTTCAATAAACCAAAATGTCTAAATCGGCCACGAAAATAAAATGCAAGAAAAATGCCATTCTAATTTCGATTGTAAAATTTCAAACTCAGTATGTAAATGGTATAATAGAATAAAAATAAAATTGTATCTCTAAATCACTGAAGGAAGAAGGGAACGGAATGCTAAACTTTACTGTGTCAAAACATGTATTCTCGAAAGGAATACTGCGCATAAGGGCCGTTTTCTGCCCCTCAACAGATTTTAATGAAATTTTGCACGTAATATCATGACAATATGAGAGTTCCAATAATCCAAATCCTATGTCCATACCACTTCCGGTTATCATGGAAAGCGCGTCCAAAAATGACCACTTCCGGATTCTAATTTTTATAGTGTTGTTCAAAATAAATTCTGCTATCTCCCGAATGGTTTAAGCTATCAAATACAAATTTCGTATGGACAGTACTAATAGAATGAGCATGTTACACTGTAAACGAAAAGACTATATCTTTAACCGTTTTGGAGTTAAAAATTAATTTTCTTATGTAAATGTTCAATTTTCGTTATAAAAAAATACACTTTGCTCAGGAAACTCTGTATTGTTTAGCCATCAGCCGCCACTAGTTACAAAACGATACTTCGCTCAAATAATAATTATTATTAGACTTTTATTTTACATGGCAAAAGTTAAGGCTGATAGCCTTGTCTTCCACTTAACCATGATACATAATTTACACATCAGAAGAAAAATACACATAAATACAAAATCCTAAGTTGATAAAACAGATATACAGACACAATACACACACAGCCTACAACTACGACAAGAATACAATAATATTAGTAATACATGAACCCTTCCATATTATAATGAATCTATCTCTCTTCTAACTTTCCCTCTCTTCCCACTTTATCGATACAGACCCAATTTAGAACCCTCTCCACCCCAACCCCCAAATACACCCACACCCGTAAACACATACACACAATGACAAGTAAATAAAAAACGAGTTAATACAAGGATAAAGAAAAAAAATATTAAATGTACCGCATTTGAAACGAAGGTACAAACTGAAGCACGAGTATGGAGAAAATAATAACAATAATATAAAAAAATCATTGAAATTTAACATTCTTTTACACTGCTATGAGTAAGTGACAGAAAGTGACTATGAAGCTTATTTCGAAAACTGCTTAGGGAGCTAGCTGTGCGAACTACCGAAGGAAGATTATTCCACTGCTTGATTCCGAACACCACAAAAGATTTAGAATAGGTCTGAGATCTGTGCTTTGGTATTCGCAGGGTGGCATTGATTTACGTTCATATTGTGAGTGAGGTGCACAGATTCCAGCATAGAAGCCAGGTATGTAGGAGATCCTAGAGTTACAACCTTGTAGAACTGCAGTAGAAGATGAAACGTTCTTCTCTCTTTCAGTTTCAGCCATGCCAGTGCAGAGTATCTGCTTGATACATGGTCATATTTTTTATCATTGAAGATGAACCGAACACATCTATTTTGCATTATTTGTAATCTGTTTGCTAGAGTAACAGACAGATCATTATAGACTACGTCACAATAATCAAAGATCGGAAATATGAGAGATTGTATCAAGGTGATTTTAACTTGTTGAGGAAGAAAGATTTTCAAAAGATTGAGTGTATGCATTTTTATATGCACTCTTTTGGATATAAATTTCACATGTTCTGACCATGATAGAGTTTCGTCAAGAATAATACCGAGACTTTGACTTTATCTTCTCTCTTTATTTCCTTGTTCCTAATGTAAACTTTTGGTACATACAAATTTTGATTTATTTTTGCTAATATATTTGGAGACCCATTATTATACATTGAGATTTGCTTGAATTTAGGGACAAACCATTGTATTCTGACCAGACGTGTATGTTTTCAAGATCGGAATTGATTTTGCTTACTGCATTGCCAAGATCATTGGGTTCAGACGTTATATAAGCCTGTACGTCATCTGCATATAGATGATAATTGCATTCAGTGAACTGAGATGCAATATCATTGATGAACATCGAAAATAATAATGGACCAAGAATTGATCCTTGTGGAACTTCGGAAGAGATGTTCTTCCACTCTGAGCAAGAGCTGTTCGATAGAACAGCCTGTTTATACGGTCTGTCAGGTATGAGTGAAACCATTGAACTGTATATTTGGCGAAATTGAAGTTGTGTTCTAATTTAGCGAGAAGGAGGTCATGATCAACAGACTGAAAAGCTTTACTGAAGTCTAGAAGAGTTACTGAAGTCGATAGTTACTTATCGATTATCGATGGATTTTCGGATGTCATCAGTGATTTTGATAAGTGCTGTCATTGTACCTTTCCTAAAGCCTGATTGGTTCTCAATGAAGAATTTGTTTTGATCCAGATGCTTTGTGACTTGTTGGTGTACAATAATTTCCAATATTTTTGAAAGAGATGATAGGATGCAAATATGCCGGTATTCGCCAGGTCCTGATGGCATGTTTTTCTTCGGTATTGGCCGAACGTAAGCTTGTTTCCACACTGATGGAAATATACCTGTTATAATGGACTGATTTACTATTATTGCCAATGGATTCAAGACGTGTGCCACGATCATTTTGATAAATTCTATTGATATGGAATCTGGGCCTACAGCAGAACTTTTTACCTTTTTGATAGTCTCATGTACCTCTATTGGGGAAACACAGGAGAAATAGAACGTATCATTTTTATTTTTATTTTCACTACTGTTTGCAAGTTCTCGAATAGTTTCCTGTTTCAGCGTCTTATCAATACAACTAGGGGGGTGGGAAAAGAACTCATTCAAAATATTGTAATCCTCGGAAATATATTCATTCTCACTTTTTATATTTAAACCTACATTTTTTTAGTTTCCTCCATAGACGTCTGGCATCTTTAAGATCCTCAACTAAATTCTCGAAATACGCGTATGCGTCTTTGGCCCGTCGTATAGCTTGGGTACATTGGTTTCTGACTCTTTTGTATATCATGAAAGATTCCTGGCAGATTTCAGGTTTAGCATTTACTTCCTTCCAATATTTATTGTAAGCTGTATCCCTCTCCAATCTCAGTTGTCGTATAGACTCTGTCGTCATCCAGGGATTTGAATTATGTTTGACTCTTTTGACTTTCAGTGGCGCGTGTTTTTCGTACAAATAAAGTATTTGCGAATTTAAAACATCTACATTTTCATCCACCGACCAATTGAATGTTACCACATACCAGGATATATTGGGCGTCTGCATTTAAATTTTCTTTATTTATATTTCTAACGTTTCGGTACGTTATTATTTTCTTTTTACTTCTTGGTGGCTTAAGTGAGTACCCAAGATAAATTAAATCGTGACAGGAGATAGCAGGGACAGGAAGTTTGCCAAATTTAGCGACTTGCTCAGGAAAAGATGTTGCGATGTGGTCTATTTCCGACTTTGAACATCCTGAATAATGAGTCGGTCCCAAGTCGCACAAGTTCAAATCGAGGGTTTGGAGCATGCATTTGTAATCTATAACTTCGTGTGAATCTCGCAGAACATTGATGTTTACGTCACCCATTATTATACGATGCTTGTATTTGTTTTTAACCTGTAACATATCTTTTTCAAACGCCTTAAGGCAATCTAGTGGTGTGTTCGGTGTATAATCTCCATATAATGTAGAAGAACATACCTAAAAATCATTTTGTAACTGATGGCAGCTGATAGTTAGAAGAAACATTTTATACTCTAAAGATGTATTCGTGCGGATTCTAATTTTTATAGCGTTGTTCAAAATAATTTCTGATATCTCAAGAATGGCGTAAGCTATCAAATACAAATTTCGTATTGACAGTACTAATAGAATGAGCATGTTACAGTGTCAACCAAAAGACTATATCTTTAACCATTTTGGAGATAAAAATTAGTTTTCTTATGTAAACGTTCAAGTTTACTTATACAAAATGCACCTTTTCTAGGGAACTTTGTGTTGTGTAACCATCAGCCCCCACTAGTTACAATACGATACTTCGCTCAAAGAATCCACATGCCATGTAGAAGAACATATTCAAAAACCATTTTGTAACTGATGGGGGCTGATGGTTAGAAGAAACATTTTATACTCTAAAGTTGAGTAGCTCACGTGGAAATATATATTTAAAATTAGCTAAATAAACCATCAGTATGAAAGTTCTTATGATATTCAAACCGCATGTTGTGTGACAAATACCGATATTATAAACATATCACAATAAAAGTTTCTAGATGATAACGTCAGTCGTGATTGAAATAGAAAATATAACATTTTCGTCGTCGATAGAGGTTTCCAGGATTCACTCCATCTTCTATCAAACATGTTCCTGAAGAGAAAATAAAAACAGCACACGACCTTGTAGGCAAATAAATCAACGATAGTAACAGGAATACAGTGGGTGGTATAATATGCGAATAGCAGAATTAAGCAATGGAAGGCTCCGAATCATGTACTACCCAACACACAAATAGGTAATATAGAGTACGTCCGTATCGTGTTCCATTTGCAACATCTATCGGTACGCGCTTATGAGAGACACGTCTACAGATGAATATATCGCAAGAAAAAATGCACTTACTTGTGGAGAAAACTAATGGTTTACAAGAAAATGTCAATAATGAACGGTGGGAAAGCAGCAAAATACAAAATGTAGTTGCCACACAAAATGTGGTTTGGATATCATAAGAACTTTCAGACATATGATGGTTTATTTAGCTGAATTTCAAACATATACTTCTACGTGAAGTACTCAACTTTACAGTATAAAATGCTTCTTCTAAACATCAGCCTCATCAGTTACAAAATGATTTTTGAATACGTTCTTCTACATGACATGGAGATTATTTGAGCGAAGTATCGTTTTGCATTTAGTGGAGGCTGATGGTTAAACAACACAAAGATTCCTAGGAAAGGCGCAATTTTTATAAGTTAAACTGAATGTTTACATAAGAAAACTAACTTTTATATCTAAAATGGTAGCAGATATAGTCTTTTGGTTTACACTGTGACATCCTAATTGTATTAGTACTTTCCAAACGAAATTTGCATTTGATAGCTTACGCCATTCTGGAGATCTCAGAATTTATTTTGAACAACACTATAAAAATTAGAATCCGGAAGTGGTCAGTTTTGGACGCGCTTTCCATGATAACCGAAGTGATACGGACATAGGATTTAGATTATTGGAACTCTCATTTGTCTAGATATTAAGTACGGTACAAAATGTCATTAAAATCGGTTGAGGGGCAGAAAACGGCCTTTATGCGCAGAACTCCTTTATTTACGTTGAAACATTGTAGAGCATGTAAGGTACTTAAATAGTAATTAAAAATTCAGGATTTTTTTTATTTTTCAAATCTATAATCAATATTTTGTACATACTATATTTCATATACGTTGTAAATCTAAAACAGTCATTAAATCTTGTATGGAAATTTACATTTAAATAAATCTACCAGTTAAATAATGTAAGTTTATATACAAGATTTATATACAAAATAAACATACAAAGTAGTGGCCCAGAAGCCCGCTAAATAAATCATACTTTTCTCGCCAAATTCAATGGTAACAGAGATTTTGTATGTCGTTATATTAAAAAAGTAAGAAAATAAAAATAAATTAAAAAACACAGTAAACAAAATCACAAACAAAATGTCTGTTTATTAAAGAAATTATTCTTAAAACATGACTGGGTGCTGATGCATATTGTACCGGCCGTGTAGTATATCAATCCATCAACGCCACAGGCCAAAAAAGTAAAAAACAAAAAACTCTAAATGTTAATACCTTGCTTTTGGTATTCGCTAGCTTGGTAAATCTTCGATTTCCTTATGTTGCTGAAAAGCGATTAAAAACAAACTAAACTCTAGCAAAAACACGACGGTTAGCTGTAGCGCCCATAACTTACTTTGCTGTAAATTAAAATATGCTAATCGCTTGTGGAAGCTGGCAAAATTATGTAACTGTTCAATGTATTAACGACATAAATCTGGTGGTAAAGGAGGAAATAAACGTTACATGCACTAGACATAGCTGGTTAGGAAAGCGTAAAAGTTCATAAAGTTTTGTTATGCACACAAGTTAATTCATACTGTTACATTTGTTCTTTAATCAATAAAAAATTTCGAATACCATATGGTTAAAAAGATTTCTAAAAATCGTTCAAAAAAACTTTAAACATTTAGTTAAGTCGTTGTTCATAAAAAAACTGTGTTTAAAACTGCATTTTAAAAAACATTTTTACTTACAAATGCGTCTCATAATAAAACCATAAATTCATATTGTTAAAAACATTAAACAGTGTCGCATACAAAATTAAAAGTATTATAAACTTCAAGGCAGTAACATAATATTCATTTCTCAAAAGGGCAAAATATGTTCAGTGGCAAAGACAGTCATCTTGGTATATACGAGTGCCTACAAATTCTAATACAAGTGAATACTATAAAAAACTATTTTCATTAAAATTAATAGTGCTACCGTTAATAAAACATTGTATAAACCTTTGTTATGTTTAAAATAAAGCTTTAAAGTATTTATTATGTTTATTATGTTGTAAAAAAAAGTAACTTTCTTAAGTAAACTTTAAGTTAATAAAAGTTATCAAATTAGTAAATAAAACAAATAAGTGTCATAAAAACAAGGAAACTCTTACTCATTAAAAATATCTTAGTAAAAAATTAAAAACAGTAATATTTTAATCCTATAATTTTCTATTTTTCTTATAAAGTCATTATATTTTCTCACATAAAGTACTCTGGATCTTTTATCTGTATACCTTATTATATATATATATATATATATATATATAGTCCTATACTCTTTCAATAAACAAAAAGTAGTCAGTTCTAAAAAACATCTAACATTAAAAATATATTTATGCACATGAAAATTTATACAAAAAGTAAAGAACAACGTTCAAGTAAAAAACAGTAAATGTATCAAATAAAACAGTGCTTTATATTATTTCCAAGTAATAAGCAAAATTTAAATAAAAATTTACTTATACATTAATATACAATAAATAATTTTATATTTAAAAAACTAATAAAGTACAATACACTCAAAGCAAATTAAAATAACATATAAAGTATTATTTATCATCATACTAAAATTCCCTTCTACCTCAAGTCTAATAATAATCAAAGTTAAAAATCTTAATAATTAATATAATCACTCAAGTCTTTAAGTTTCAAATAATAGCAATATTTACCATATTGTCTCTTTCTAATAAGCTTAGTCACAAAAACAACCCCCACAAGCAGATCTATGAAACTGAGACAATTGGTATACATCCTACTACATACTTACCTGATAGGGAATGACTGACCCACGCAGATCACTTACCCCTCCATGCTGACGAAGAATACCACACCAACAAAAACCAACATACACATCTCATATGAATCTCTCTCTCTCTCTCTTTCTTTCTCTATCTATCTATCTGGTACACACTCACCAAGATGGACACTCACGCGATAATAAATTAGATCAATCAGTCAATAAATAAATAGATGAATCGAGGCTTCAGTTCATTCACAAAACACTGAATTACGCACAAATGAAGAAATAAATAATTTGCTCACACACACTTCCACACACACAACTTACCTTCCATGCAGACACATCACATCACCTATCGATGGGCAGTCAATTTCAAGATGAAACACTTTACTATTATTTTTGTTTACAATTACCTCAATATATTGGTATATAATTATTATGCTCTAAATTATTTCCACACTTATATGCTGGTATTACCATAGCAATTTCCTCTTGTTCCGGGAAAACTTCTGAACCAAAGGAGAAATTAACTACAGTGTACTTCAGATAATGTACACTGATGGTATATTTGCATTCAATTAAAATTCATTATATAACCCACCTCGTGTTCTATTCTTATTCTTCAATGTATTAATGACATTAATAACGTCTACTGAGCTAACAGAGGTAAAATAGAAACTAAATTTATGAGGCATATGAATAATATTCTTATAATTTGAAAATTAGGGAATTTTCAAGGCTAATTCCTTACCAACATTTATAAAATAGTTATTCAATACGTAAGGTATTTCATCATCGTCTAGTATAATACCATCAATTTGAAGTTATATATATAGTACATTATTATCAGATTTCTTGTTTGTTAATAATTCTTTACTAACTGCCCAAAATCTCTATCAACTAAGGATTCAGTATCTTTCTTGTCATAATAATCTTTTTTTTTCATACTTTCTAAATTTTGTCACCAAATTTCTAAGTCTTCTATGCTCATTACGTATATCCTCGTTATTTGAAAATCTGTGCTACTATCGCTACTTCTTTTAATTTGTTATAATAGTTGTTCGATAGAGACAAGGTATACTTTCTCTTCGTATAATCCGCTTAATTGAAGAACAGCATTCAGGGGGTCATTTTATTTATTTATTTTGGTGGAATTCCAACAGAGTTCATGCGCTTGCAATCCAAGGCCTATGATTGGTGGACAAATCTCTTAAAAATAGACCAGGTTGTATATAGGATTTCCTTGACGAAACATATTGGACTCATAAGTTTCCAGCACAATCTCTGACGTAATTTTCATCAAATTCCTTGAACAATGATTTTGTTCAAAATTTGTTTGATGTTGGACGGATGGCTTAAAGGTAGTACCGCAGGCACTCGAGTCCCCATAAATACCGCGCTCATACCTTACAAAGTGCTAAAAAATATTATATTCAATAGCAAAAGTATTTTCTTTCGTATTACTGTACTCTATACGTGCTATGTTTGAGGCTATGCACAAAACAAAAAATAGATAAAGAAGAGAAAGCCATCTAAAGTGGATGAGCAAACACATCTTCAGCGTGGGCGCATATAGTTAATGACAATTGCATATATCATAATGTTCCTATCAATATGTTGCATATTGATAAGAATATGCATATGCTTATCAATATGTTCTTATTGCATATGTCGTAATGTTGTTGTTATTGACACTAACTTTGTGTTTTCCTTTATATTTGTAAGGCAAATAAATAAACCATGTGACCAGTTGCATTTAAACCTGATGAAGCAGTTCATTCGTTGGGAGGTCCACACCCACTGTACGGATGAAAGGATGTGTTACTATCAGGTTACGTATCTTTCAGATTTGATTAAATATATTTGTAATTCTATGGGTCATAATTCCTAGGTACTGGTAGGCCTATATTAAGTTACTTGCACTTGTGTATGTATAATTTGAGAACCAAAACGTTTTGGGCCATCGCAGTAAGTATTGGTGCTACTGGTATCAAATTTTGACACAGGTGGTGCTGAAGAGTACTACATAAGATCACTAAGTATCAACTCGATGTCTTATTACTATCAAGCAAAATTATTGACAAATTTGGTATAAATGCGGTGTTATTTTGTTGACCAGATTTTGCGTCACTATGGAAACTATTTAAGTTACAAAAAAAAATTGTCAAACTAGTGTTGTTCGAAAGTACTACAAGGTTATTAAGCATCAGAACGATTTCTCAACCGTATTCAGAAACATCTTTTGGAGTGATTAGAGTTGGTAGTCGCTCGTTAGTACAGCGCTAGCTATTCCAAAAACGTTTCTGAATACGGTTGATATTCTGAAACGTTTTTGG
>JAGDQP010017163.1:16130-39127 GCA_022664845.1 Lepisma saccharinum | reverse complement strand
CCGCGCACCAACAATTTGCCCTCTTTGAAACTCTGAGAGGTCTCCCAGTTTACACTACCTCCGTCTGCTGCAGCCACTGCACACTCCGGTTCCACGACGCCTGACGTAGTATGGAGACCGACCTAACACACCACCACCAGCAGTCCGGCGCTGCGGTCGCCACGACACCACTGCCAACCCATACATCTGACGTGTTGCCAACTACAGGTGTTTCCATTATTCTGATAAGCATCTGTATATATACATGCATTTTTTAATTTTACAGAAAGTAAAACATTCAACCGAAAACTGGCTGAATGTAGGTTAATCCAAAAAGTGGAGGCAGCTCAGCTGCCACCATTTTTTGGGATGAACGTTGTGTCTTCTATTTTTACAGTGTAGGAACGATTGAACCCATTCCAACCCAAGCTGAGATTCTGACGAAGGAGATTATAATTCACGTTCAAAGCATTATAAACATGCCATGCCATGCCATGTATTACAAAAGCCATCTTCTAAACGGATAATGCATTGCATGAATAATTTTTCACGATTGCTATAATATTTGCACACATCTCTATGCTGTAGCTTTATCGATTTCATCGTACACTCACCTTCGCCACTAGACCACGCGATCTGGATTTGAAGATTTTCATTTATACTTTCTCTTCGTAAAGTTTCTTGTAGCTACTGTAGTTTTGACATATTCGAAATACAGTGAATATCAACGTCATGTATAAAATTAACAAACTGATGTGTGGTTTATCCACAAGGTTGTACTCTCATACATCAGTCATCGAGTATGCCTTTGTGTTAGGTTATTTCAGTATGCTTGACTGTAACTGATTTTGCGTACAACATTAAAAGCTTTCTCCAGATGACGGACAGATCGGAGAAAAGTTCATGTTACATTGTTTAGTACTTTGGCGGTCAAGCATCAAGTTCTCTCTATTTTTCTTTCCTTTTCGTTTTTTTCTTCTTCTTTGGAAAATAGTGTTTCTCGCTACGCTCCAACCGTAAGAAAGAAGATGTTACGCAACTAAGTCCATGGATACACAAACAAAATTGTAACACTGATTGCCCTTGCACAAAACATTAGGAGAAACAAATTTCTCTTCACATTGCAATCACTAGTTTCAAAAGTGAGGGAAAGGTTAAACGCGGGATTTTCAGCACATTCCTGTCACCAGTCATGTGAAACACGCAGCCACTAGCAACAGTTGATGTTGCCATTAAAAAAGAAAGAAAGAAAAATATCAAATGGTCCTTTATCTAATTTCACTTTCTGCAGAGCGGCTATAGCTCAGTTGGTAGTCCATGGAAAATTACTTGATCATGGGTCGAGTTGTGATTGTTGACTTCGGATAAGCATGGGTCGACTTCGAGTCCTGATCACACCTGCCATCCTGATATATTTTCCAGGTTTTCCTCAGGTCCACCAGACGAATATTGGAGTAATGCCTTCAATAAAAAACACTAAACGCCATTTCCCCATCCATTTCCACGGAAGTATGATCGTAGAGCAGAGGGGAGTGTCCGGTTACCCTCCGAAATTTGCTGCGTATGTCTGCATTCAATTTACTGCCGATCAAATATTTTCCGACTACGGTCGGGATGTTCCTCCTCTCAAAACGAAAGCTCATTTCTCTGAAAATAAAACAGAGAAAAAGGGAAGCACGGAATTTTTGGTAATATTCGTGCATTCGAAACTTTTTGGTATGAAGCTATAACTTTTAGTTTCTGGGACAGTTCAACGTATCATTTGAAGAAGCGAAATATTTCAATTTTTCGCTGTAATGAAATTCGATAGGCTATGTCTACACAATTCGAAGAAGCATGCACATTCCAGTACCAGAAACATGAATCCTTACGACAGCCATAAAAAACACCCATCCTTAAAAACAATTATTGTGTCAGCAGCGGGCGACTTCCTTGATATCTGTTAGAACAGAATGTTTCCCTTCATTGAATCACACGTTCCTGTAGTTTTCAATCCCTTGTTTATACGTAGTAGTGGTGCTCCGTTTGCAATTAGAATAGGAACTTGAAGTAAACACATTTTAATATAAACGTGGCAAGCTTTTCATGGATACTGGAAGAAAGTTCTCATTAGTTTAAACGCTGTATATTTCTAATGGTTGTGTATCTGTTTCATTACGGTACCTGAAAACATAAATCTTCTTAATAATATTTTTGCTTTTAACCAATACCTTATCCAATAAAATTAGTCTAAGAGCTGGGTTTTGAAGTATTTTACTCGCTTTATATTAACTTGCTCTGTAAGTTTCTCTGGTATAAATCTTGTAATCGATTTTTAACCCACTTTCCTTCATCCGATTTCTTTGAAGTGTTGTAAACCCTCTTGCTTCCGATAACAATACAATATTCAATCGTTAGATATACGATAGAATAATCCAGTTAACTGTAATTAATTAATTAAATTATTGGATATTATCCTTAAATGCACGCAACGCCGCATCTATTGTGTGAAGTTTGGGTTGCCTATCTCGCAGGGAGTTTATATTCATTTATTATACAGAAAAAATAATTAAAAAAGGATTTTTAAAACACGTTTTTTTAAGATGAACTAAAAGGTAAAAAAAAATGAATTAATCTTATGAATCGGGAAATAAACGCGTGGGTGCTCTTGCTTACCTTACCATAAAATCGTAATATCTAAGAGCATCCACGCTTTTATTTTCCGATTCATAAGATTAATTCATTTTTTTTTCCTGTGATGTTCCAAGGTAACTAAAAACGCAGTCTTTGAATGTTCAAGCTAGAGTATGGAGCACAAAATTACTAAAACACATTCTGTTAGTTACTTTTCTAGATGTATGCAAATATTCAAATTCGCTCCGAGCGACTTCTCGCTGAAACCACCTGCAAACGTAAAATCATATTTCTTCAAGAATATCAGTTCAGAAGCATTTCAGTCACTTACGTCTTGATTCGTATTGGGGAACTGTTTTTGATTTTAGGCACCCCCGTAAAGAATTTCTGGGTACGTCTTCACTCAGACTTCTGATTTTCTTGGGTCGTAGTTAACAATCCTGCTCATGAATGTACATAACGATGAATCATAATTTTGTTGCAATTTTGCGGCTCTACTTTCTACCACCTGCTCACAACATATGCCCATTCAACGAAATACCCATCAGTGGCTATGTCCCACATCCATTGATGCAAGTCGTCGGTAATACAATGAGTCAGACTTGGGGTAAATCAAGTTGGAGCTTCGATTCTTCTAACAATCTTAAAACCTCCAGTCGCTTGATACCACTTTAACCACGCAAGCATTAATTCTTATAAAATAGACTGGCAACACTGTCACCAGTGTTTAGGTATGCTGGGAAAACACAGTACTTGTCTATTGCGTCTAATAATGTTTATACTAAGTTTGGCGCAGCTAAGTATAACTGAATGGAAGCCATTTGAACAATTGTTTTTAATGGGTTGGAAACACTGGATAACTGTACCAATCAAGATCGTTCTGGCTGCTCTGAGTTAGTCTAGTCAGGATCTTTCCAACGACATCTCACACACCTCTCTACACCTTGTAGTTCCTGAGATATATATTATGGATAGGGGTTGGCAACACTGTAAACGGGGTTCCTGGGGACAGGAACAAGTACAGTATGTTGTAGTTGTGTCAAATAATATTTATGCCAAGTTTGGTGCTGCTATAGCTACAATAATGAAAGCATTGTTTTAAAAATATAACTTTATAGAAAATAGGTTGGCAACACTTTTAAGATGGTTGCTTAAAGACGTAGGTGACTTTAGTGTTTTTCTATTGTGTCGAATACTGTTTATGCTAAGTTTGGCGCAGCTAGATATAACTCAATGGAAGTAATTTGAACAATTATTTTCTTTAAAGGCTGAGTTGGCAACACTGAACTACTGTACCAATCAAGACGGTTCTGGCAGTCTTGAGCTAACGTAGTCAAGACCTTTCCAACAACACATCACGTATCTCTGTACAGTCTACACCTTGTAGTTTCTGAGATTTAATTTCTGCAAACGGATGAACGGCCACCATGAGCGGGAGTAGAAGGTTCCTTTCGCTATAGCATTGCTATCAAGAGACCTAAAAAGCTGTGATGTCCGTTTTCACGTTCTCCATGGGATTAAACCATGCCCCGTAAGCAATGTGTTATGGAACGAACATGTGAACAGGAGGTGTCATGGAATCTGTTGATGAAAGAGCAGAGCTGCAGGCCGGATACAGTAAGATTTCAAAGTTATCCAAATCTTGAATCTTCTCGCAGACAAGATTGTGATAAATGAGATGGGGTGTTGTCGAATGGTACACGCCGTATACTTTCTGGTTAGTCTGAGACATTAACGTATACCTTCTGCTAAGATACGTATACCATCAACTTTCATTTCATTTAGTTATTTATTGAATTTGGCTATGACTCCGGTGAGTTTATTACTGTCAAATACTTTTTGTTCACATGATCGGGAACAAAATGTTGAGAAGGAAAAACTACATGCACATCAGAATTTATCGCCATCTGTTAAGTACTAAAATTGGTAGAAATGCACACAAAGTGTATAATTAATTTGAACAGTATATTTGTTAGCTTCATTGGTCTCAAAAAATCCGAGCACTAGTAGTTCCTGAGTCGAAAGTTGTCGACAGACGGACAGAGCGAATGCATAAGGGTGAGTCTACATTAGGTTAAATTTCTCTGCGTGCACATATTGGTGAGGACTGTCTCAAAACGACGAAATCATCGGTCGTTTCTTTCCTACTCCGAACTTTGAAAACAGAAAACAAGACTAAGGGATATATTCGCATAATTAATTACTGCAGAAATTACTATATTTGTTGGCAAAATGTAATACAATGGGTTGAAACACACACACGAATAAGAGCCGAAATGATTTACATGTGTTGTCTTAATCAGTTTGCAATATTATTGCTAACACTGGTCATAGGATTGCCAGATTCTTTAACTACGGATGGTCTAGGATTCAACATACGTTTCAATATGTACTCACATAGCACGGAATATTTCCGGTATATTTTAAAAACATTTTCCTTATTTTCGAAACAGTTTCTTTTTCTGGAAAATGATTGAAAAAGAGTTTTAAAAAAATCGTACTTGGAAGAATTTTAACGTCTGTAGGTTATTTTGTAAATATTTCCATGAATGATACATTTTTAAAAATGGAGTTCACAATATAAATTCCAGTATTGTTTCAAGCTTTTGCTTCAATGTGCTTAGAACTAAATCCATACACGTCATGTTTCGTCAACATGTATAAGGACACTTTTCCTAACTATAAACTTCATTAGGGCATTTTGAAGTTTGTCAACATAGAATTTCGAGGTTTATCCCACAAAGCTAACGAAAATAATTTTAGTTCTCAGTGTGTGGTAACGCTGTGAACAGTGAAAACAAAAACATTGCAAAACGATTGAGACGGATATACATAATTTCGGGTATTTTACACATATTTGTGTGTTTACGTACTGCAGCGCATTGTGCCAAAAAATTTACTAATTTCTTCGTAAGTAATGACGCGTACCGGTATATATTCTCTTTGTCTCGTTTTCTGTTTTGCAAGTTCGGAGTAACAAAGAAACAACCGCTGATTTCGCCGTAATGAGGCAGTCTTCACCAACATGTGCACGCACAGAAATTTATCCTAGTGTAGACTCACCATAAGGCCTCACAGCATTGCTTCTAACGCCTGAAATAAACGGAAACGTACACGGCAAACAAATGATTGCGTTAATTCAACACTTTTCGGTGTCCCAGGGCGGCCACCACTATTTGTATTACAACAAACGTGACGATTTCGGTGATTCAGCAGTGTAATTGTGCTAGTATGACACCCTGTGCTCTGTTCAATTAGCATTAAGAACACATCCATTGTATTGAATCAGTTAAACCAACACCGTTTGTTGTATTGATTTAACAACAACAAACAAGTGGTGGTCGCCCTTGGCACAGAAAAGCGTTTAATCAACAGAATCATATTTTTCTTAGTGTAGTTTTTGCTTACAGGTTCATAAACTAAAAATTTTACAGCGTATACCCTGTGAAAATTCTAGGACTACAGCACTGGGCACAATGTCCCAGTTTACATGACCCTCGCAGTTCTACCACATATTTACACACACAGCATGATCTTCACTTCAAAATAGTATCTTTTAACCACCATATGAGCCTCAGAAGCAGGACGAAAACATTATATTCTCCTACCAGGATAACAAAGGATGACACAAAGATAAACTGATCATTCGTTACGATTCTCTATCTAAACCTGCCGTTATGAAGACTTTTCTGCAGTGCTTGAAGTGGGTTACAAAAGGTAAGAGAATACTTGCACCTACTGGCGGTGATTGACTCGTTAAAATGATCAATAATATGACTCAATAATAAAAAGGTGGGAGAACCCTAATTCCTTTTTTTTAAAGTAAGGAAACTGTGTTTATCCCCCACCCCTACTCCGCTTTTCACCAATTCCCAACAGAGAGTGACATGCTGATGAGCTTGCTTTGGGAACAATCATTCGAGGGTGCCTGATTGAAAAACAAGCTCGTCGAGGTGAAAAACAATGGTGCATTGACCAGAGCTGAAACCGGGTCACTTTTAGTGACCCGAAGACCCGGTCCGAAACTTGACCCGATTGACCCGGTCTGGGAAATATAATTAACTGAGAATGTTGGTGTCATATTGTTCGTGCTCTGGAGTTAACATCTTCTGTCCTAGCCACCCCTGAAAATTAAACTGTTCAAACGCAAGGAGATAGTAAGAACAGCTCTGCTTTGTCCTTCGGATTACCGGGTCTAAATCGGGTCACCGATTCAGACCAGGTCCGAAGCCTAGACTTTGACATCCTCTCCTAATCGCCGGGTAACAATGTGAAGCAGGGTTCGTCACTGCTTGTTAGTAGTCGGTCACGCAAGCCCGGTATGGTTCGACCCATTTTCTTGTGTTGCACGGTGCCCTGTTCCTTCACCTTCTATGGCGCAAATTTCCTTCGCTGTTATAGCAGCAGCCAATTTTATGAATAATGCCGTAATAGCACACTGAACGCAAGTTTCTCCTCGACAGGTTCGTCTCGACTAAAATGCTCATAGGAGTTTCTCTTAGCACATGGTTACGGTCTAATAACACGGGTACGTGGTTCGATTACTGCCAATACCTATTTAACTCTACTGCAGAGTACTAGAGTTCGGTATATCTCAATATCGAAAATCGTTTCGAACCTATGGCTCAACCTGATAGAAGACTAAAATATAATTTAGATAAAAATATCAGGTAAATCCCGTAAAGGTATTATCACCTGTGTGATCGTACGGGCCCCAACGGCACGAGGTGAGGTGGAATAGACAGTCCTATGTTCGACCGCCTTTACCTCCCAAGCATAGGCGGTTCTAGGCCGGGGCCGGGGGTATAATTTAGTATAATTAATATTTATTTTGAAAGAAGTTTAATGTTATCGATTCTTGAACATGAAATGAAGTGTACCATGATAAGCTTCTTCTATAAACATGGGGTGGGGGTAGGAGTCACAGTGTATGTTAGAAACTGCATTTTGTCGAGTTTTAAACGATTTTTCAATTTCTTAGAACAAGTTTCAAGTAGTTATTTTATTATTTTTGGTTATGTAACACACTATTTTTTGTTTTTAAAATCTTTTAGAAGTCTTCATTATCAACAACGTTGTAACAAAGGGAAGACCACATCATCTAAAAATTTAATTTATTGCTTATAGGCAATGCGGTGTTATTTCGAAATTATACCACCAGTAGCTTATACCGAAAACGTCAGAACACTAATCGTTGTCCGACTTACTTCTTACTATAAAAATAATATAGGAAATTCTAGTCCGACCTACAAATAAAAAGTAGAAATCTTTGTTTTTTTTTTATCATCTTATTTAGGTCTAAATTGGTGTTGAATTATACAATATCTCCAGTGTGGTATTTATAGACTTTTAAGTGTGTGTGAGTACAGGGAGGAACTCTTAATGCCGTTTTATGTAGTGTAAAAAATATATATATATATATAAATATGCAACGTTGAGAGCTGGCCCAAGTTTTTTTCCTCTAGAACCGCCACTGCTCCCAAGCTGTACAGAAGTACCAAGAACACTCTGATACTGAGTTTGATCGGAGGTTGAGTGCACCTCAGAGCTCCAGGCACTGATGAAAAGTCTCCAGCGTCATAGTCGGGATTTGAACCCGGGCCGCGCACCCTGTTATGAAGTTCATCCAATGTCTTTTGAAGTGATAGTATAATGGCATGGAGATTTAAACTCAGGATAGGTATTTCAAATCCAAATCAGTCAATCTACCAACTCAATGAAAAATAACTTTGTAGAAGCACCTAATTTATGGACCTTATGCTTCTTACAAGGAGACCGTGTTGAGATTACATCGAGATCTACCCTGGAATTTTGTTAGGAGGATCTATGTCCTATATGGATGCAATGTACAGAAAGTCCATGTTAACTGCAAGGTACCGAGATATTGGTCGAAGTGTACAAAAAGTGTATTTTTAAAGATTCAATCAACAAAAGCCACTTCTGCTTCATTATTATCCTAACTGCCAAGTTGTGGTGTCACCTCCCATACCACAGAACTTCCTCGCCAGGGACTTACTTAGGGGTCTTGAGCCTCGAAATTATTATTTTTCTCTAAAATAAGCAAAATTATAGGCATTTTACAACAACAACAACAACAACACACACACACACACACAAAAGGATGAATTTCGGGGGCTGAAGATAACGCTATCGCTATACAACTTGTCAGCTATTCCAGGACTAAAGTGAAGCAGAAGTGGCCACTGTTACCTCTCTGTTGGACGTAGAACCTCCTAACAAAATTTCAGGATAGGTTTCGATATGATCTCATGACGGTCTCCTTGTCTCGGTGTTGTTCCCTGGCTATTAATCTTTAAGGGAAAGGAATGGTGAAAATAGTGGGTAGGGTCTCTATGTAGATACCATACCGGCATTTGTCTGGTGGAATTAAAGGCTGCAACACCTCAATCACGATAGTAGGTGAAAGGACTCGAACCTATGTGCTTTCCGAGTTCCTAATCAAAGTTAACAACCATAACTACTAGACCACGGTGCTGGCTAAATCTATGTCGTCTCCCCTGTGGTTATTCGATGTCAGTGACCTTTACCATTAGATTACGGCGGCTGAGTATAATCACCGAACAGAAGCACATTTTGAAGTCTATTTCAGTGAGACAAGATTTAGCTACCGGAAGACCGCTAATGCAGATCAAATTAGAAACGAACAACAACGAACGAAATACACAAAAAGAACCGCCATTAAGGGAGAAAGTCAATATTATTCTCACGCTCTTAAATTAGTGAATATCTTAAAAAGACCTATACATTTTTATTTGCCATAATATCCTAATTTATTCACACCATAATATCATCTCAACAGACACTTTCACTTTTGTCAATTATTGAGGGGGGAAACGGGGTACAGAAAGATGGATTTTTTTTAAAGGTAACGTGCAAAATCCTGTAAAGACACTTCATACAAAACATCCTACAAAATTTCAACTGGAGATGTCGCTAGTTGCGCGAATCATTTCCGGTAACAGGTCTTCGTGATCATGAAGGCGTGTGTCCGTTTTTGCGTCTTTTCTTTTTCTTCTCAATATTTTTCTGAAAGAAGAGAATCTCGCCAAAATAAAAGAGAACAGATGAAGAAGAAGAAGAAGAAGAAGAAAAAGGACCAATTCGGTGTAAGAGTTGAGCGGATGAAGGAGAGGTACACAGGTGGGAGGGAGAATACATTGACGACAATGTATGCAAGTAAGGCTGAATGGATGTGTTCTCAAAGGAGTCTTATGGAAGAGCTTCTCATGTTAAAAGAGTGGTGGGGTAGTCAGAGTCTATACTGACCAAGGAAAACCAAGAGAAAGGTTTAAGGCGGGTTTGTCAAGCTTTCTGACCACCTATATATAAGAACTTTTGGAGAAAGTTAAGACGAGTTGTTAGTTACGATTTTTCCACAAGTGATTCTCTTTCAAGTGTGCTGTGGTGGCGTTCATCGTCGACTGGCACCAGCAATATGGGATCCCTGTCTTTGATTTGGGTAAGAAATTGTTTTGCAATTTAAATTATTCTATTTTTCAATCTAACGTTAATTTATTTCTTACAATTCATATGAAACAATTTTTAACTCACAGTAAATACAAACCGGAGTTTTCAGAATAAAACTAAATATACCAAATTATTGGTAGTTATGACAGTGTTTTGGGCAAGAGACGCAGGCCAAAATGATACAAAAATCATCCGCTGACAGTGCTAATCCGAAGACTTTTGGATCGTCAAGAGCTTTTTCTGTGAATCCAAACGGAAGACCACAGAAGTAAACTTCCTCAGTGTTTCTTTCAGAAGATTTTGTTCGAGGGGGCTCGTGGGGGGAGGATCACGAAAATTGTAATAATATATATTGACTCCAATGTACTAAAACATAAAATAACTATAATGTCGCTTAACAAAATGTCGTACTTCCTTAGTTAACCTCAAAATGACATGAACAATGTTTATAGAATGTGCTATTATATACTATTTCAGCATACGTATGAGTAATACAAGTGTTGAGACTAATTGTTCTGGGGGTGCGGTTAAAAAAGCCCCGGGGGCAAAGCCCCGCAACTAACTTATAGCTATTTTATTTCTGATTTTAAAGTTGTTTTTTAATACCAGATTCTAATTTAGTTCTTTCTGTTAATGGCAGTTGCAAACATGAATCAAGTTGACTTCACTGTTATAAATATATATATCTCGGAAATATGCTTGCTCAGTTTTCATCAAATACTTTTGCGATTTTAAAACGTTTGTTAAGAACAAGAATATTCCAAAGCTTCAATTGTGGAATACTGACGTCTTCTAAAGGGTTATTTACATTCCTCTCGTCTTTTAAAGAATCGACGGTAATAATTTTTAAAACAAGTATTAAGTGCTTTAAGAAATAGGAAAATAACTATTTAAAACTTTGAATGTCTGGCCTTTATCGCTATAACATTTAGGTCTAATTCTTTGCTATTTCCGTGGAAGATCCAAAGAGCGACCAGAGCTTATATTAAGAGTACCATCCCAGCTTTAACCTTGTGGAAGCGATAGAAAAAACAACCTCAAAAGCCTCAGTTAGGATGGCTGGCGACCGCAATCAATAAACGTAGAGGTTTGAGTTTTAAAAACTGGAAACTCAAAACTAGTATCTAACCTGAGACAATGACAACTCAGTTATTTCGCTTTGCAGAAATTACCTGAAAATTAGTTTCTAGTTTTCGAAACATAAAAATTAGCTTGAAGGGGGGCGGTCGTTATAATAGAACATTAGATGTACATCTCATGTGTGGCTTCTAATACATGCCATGTGAATTTAATTCATGCTAATAGATGTTAACGATAAAAACATAAGAAATAAAATAACATTGTTGCTAAGAATGCTTGACAAATTCTTTTGAGGAGAATTTCCCTTGCCTGAGGGTCATCAAATCAAATTTTGAGTTTCCTTTATCTCAAGTCTCTGAATTATTGTAAAAATTGTATTAATATAAGTGGAATTTTAGGAACTTTCTAATATTTGGGTTTTAATTAGTTTTAATCGCTATAAATAACTCCGATTTTTTTTCCTCGTTCGTCAAAACCTGGTCCTGGTTGGTCTGCTTTGGAATGAAAACTATACTTTATATAAGGGCACTTTAACGCTATCGACCTTGCTGATCAGCTTGCTCAACAGTTTGCACGACGAGCTTGATGTCGAGGAAGCTCGAATATACTTTGCTTTACTACACTATCGAGCTTGCTCGTCGAGGAAGCTGGGGCAAGCATGTTGATCAGACACTCATATTATCATAATCTGTCGCCATTTTACATATTACAATATTAAAAATGTCAGATAAAATTACTAAACCTTTTAGCTTAGAGTTCAATTTTTATCAAATTCACGGGTAATATTATGTTACAGATAATTGCACTTAAAGAAGATAATAATATCATAGATTTTCGGGGTACAAAATGATAGTCATTAAAACTGCATTTCCTGTTACATTTCATACTACTGTTAATGATGGAACACAAAATCATCAAGATTGTTAAAACGAAACATGCAATGAATGCAGAACGTTATTTTTACTGTTAGAAATTCACTGTTTTGAATCAAGAAGACAAAGCAAGATTTCATCTTTTACGTTTAAATCCAAAATTTCATGAAATTCAAAGATTTCTTGCAGATTGCATGACGACAAAAAAATTTACATATTGAATCTGATACAGCACAAATTTAATTTTCCGCCGAAATTTAAATCCCATAAATTTATATTCTCTTTTAAGACCGATGACATTCATCAGCGCACATCTTCCTCGAACTGGAAGAGGATAAGATAAGGGCCAGAGTCTTGGTTTAGGTACCATAACGGTATTTGTCTGGCGAAATAGGTGGTGGTGATGGGGTGCTTCCAAATAATTGAACGACGGGTTCGGAACAAATATAAATATTTAAAAAAGGGCTCGCGCGAGTCCCTGCGAGTCCCCCTCCAGCACACACTCTTGTGAATAACCTCAATCATTATGTTCTACAGCAGGGCTCGAACCTACATGCGTCGTCTATCCGACGTCCAAGACCGCAACCATAGTCCTGGATCATACAGAAAGAAAAGTTATAGATATAACTAGTTCATCATACGATTCAGAAACGCCATGACGGTGTCGTGATGCACCAAACGAGATTAGCACCATCCAAACAGCCCCAATTTGAATGAAGATAACCGAGCAAAATATTCAATTTTCAACCCAAATATTTATGATGAAATTCACAAAACTTTTGAACGTCTTGTTTCAGAGACAAAAACTATATCAGAACTCTCTTAACACTCTTTAAACAGAATTCCAAAGCAAGAAATTTCCAGTCCAGTAGTAATTGTAGTTAAAGGTATCTGTCATTGCCAAACCGCTTAGCGGCTGTGGAAATGTAAAGCAAAAAGAACTGACCAATGAGGCCAATTATCTGGAAGTATGGAACTCAAGGAACATTGAATTTAAAACATAATTTTGTAAAGGTGATTTTCAGTTGTTTCCGTAATTTATGGAACAGTATTAGCATTCAGAAAGATAACATATAAAAGAAAATCATGTCTTACTAGATAGTCTATTTAACCTAAAATCTGAAAGTGATTTTTTTTTTAATTTACTGCCCACAATATGATTTTTAGGTCGGTACTGTGAAGGTGTTCACGTTGACTTTAAATACTAGCTATTCTGAATTTTGAATTTTACCTAGATAATAACCCTGCCTGCTAGCTTCTCTATTTCTAGACGAAAAGTGTTTTCCAAGGAACGTCATTCCTCAGTATTGTGATAGTATTGCTGTTAGTGTTCAATTTGTTATAAGTTAAGAAGGATGCTAAAAACTAGTGCTTGTAAGGTTTCATCTACTACCTGTTTGGATAGAAATACAAAGAGCTTTCTCTGGCTGGGATGATATTCGGAATCAACAATCGGTGGTGAAATCCTCAGGCACCAGAGAAAATTCCCGGCAACCCGCCTTCCTCCGAAAATCGAACACTGGTCTCAGATCATTATTATGTTTACAAAAAGGTACACGTGTTTCAAGTTTGAAAATCGATCAAGCGTATTTAGTTTTGTTCAAAATGTTGTCCAAATCTCAGCTTTTATTTTTTCCTAAGATTGGAAATTGTTCTTAAATGTATTTTTTTTTAATGTAAACTTTCTTTTATATATTTTTGGTTTTTGAAAGAAAGCCTGTTAAGGAGCTTATGGTAGATGGGTGGTATTTTGGTCAGAAGGAGATCAAAGTCAATACCATTTTGTTTTGCGATATTTTGTCCTCAGTCATCACTCTAGAGCAGGGTTTCTCAAAGTGGGGATCGCGACCCCCCAGTGTGCAAAGGGGTCGTGAGGGGAGATGACTAAATAAGTTTAACTATGATTTTTTTAAGGTTAGAACTAATAAATTTCAAAGACGTGCCGTATTTACTTGAATGTAATGCGCACCGTAATTTTAAGATGCTTGATATTTAAAAGAAAAAGTTTACTGGCGATTGTAATATGCAGCTGCAAGGAATTTTACCGCAAACAACAAAGAGTTATTTATAGTTATGGAGCTAGGCCCTATAGTGTTATTATTACCGGTAATTCAATATATGGTATAACATTATTGTTTATCTCTCAACTCTTGATGAAGTTTCTAACAACAATGGCAACAATGGCTTTTTAAGATGCTGTGGGTAGAAGGTAAAGCTAAACAAAATACGAAACCTTGCGAAGCGACAAACGAAGAATAATGCTGTAACCTCAACAGAGCATAAGCCCACACAGAACTTAACATAAGAAGAACGATAAGCAGAATTTTCCAGTTTGCATGGGGATCTACTGCCCCATCGATTCTAATGCGCAAACCGAATTTGGAGACTAAAAGTGTCCTGAAGAATTTGTCAGAAAAACGTCATTAAATACGATATTTTATTTTGCTTGCTGTTTTTATAACTAAAGATAATGAAATTTGTTTAATGCATCTTGGACAACATAATTAGGATATTATTATTAAATAAAGTAAACCAACTGTCATGTTTTAAAATCAAAATCAAATATTACACAAAATAAAATAATTGTGGGTCGCCGGATTCAAGACCTGGTAAAAAGGGGGTCGCAGGGTGAAAAAGGTTTAGAAACGCTGCTCTAGAGAATAGAGTGATGACCGGAGGTAAATCATGCAAAGAATGGTAGTATTGATTTATTTTTATCCTTCTGACATTGCTCCGAGATGCAAGATGAAACTGGTTTCCAGTTTCTGAAAACACCATTATCCTTTATATCAGGGGTCTCCAACCTACGGCTCGTGGATGGGTGGTGCCGCATTATGGCGGATGCGGCCAGAGCGTAGCGATTTTTACTGGCCCCCAAAAAAATCAAAAATTATAGTTACTTTATTCTGCACTTGATCTAAAAGCAAATAATTTAATACATTGGAAATAATTAACTCCTTGGATATTATACAGATATATACACATTATTTTATATTACATTTCTTGTAAGTAATAAAACGTGTAAAACAATTACTATGTGAAAATTACTATACAGTATTACTTTTAAGTTGATCCTTTGTACTGCAGCCCCAGCTCTGTTTCTGTTTAGCTGTAACGCACAGGTTTTTTTGGCAATCCCTGGCTGGAGTTGCAAAAAAACTGCAACGTCCCCGACCTAATTATCCCAAAAGAGGATCACACAGACAAATAAGGTCGCCAGGAGCCTAGAGTACCCACGCAACGCATCTAACCTAACCTCTAGCTCCAAACATTTTCTACACCCCAGACGAGCGGAGCAGAAATGCCTTCCAGATTTAAGAATATCTGGGAAAGAGGATTCAGAATTTCAATTTATTGCTTTGAATTTACACATCGCACGTTTTCTGGTATGATAGTTCATAAAAATCTGAACAGAATTACTGTTGAATTGTAAAAACAAACAAATTTGAATCGCTGGTATACATTGAATTAAGCAGAACTGAAAGTTACGTAGTCACACATAAATGACCATAATTTCTATAATAATTAATAAATTTCATTGATACTTTCACAAATTATTCCCGAAATATTGTTATATCATTTCGAAAAGTTTTAGCACAGTATTACTTACACGAAAGAAGTTCTAGTCCAAAATACATGGTAAAGAAAGAATCACTTTAACGTTATTAATGGTGTGACGCCATTACAGATGATTACTACCTTATACAAAAGACGTTCTGAATAAATCTTGAAAATGCAAAATATTGTTATAAAATATGACTTTTTCATCGGAGAATAGTGGCTGGAGTTGAAACCAAAATTATCGAACCATGTCGGATAATATAAAATTTACTATTAACATCGAAACGGTACGCAAAGATAGTCGAACAGACATGTTGCTAATTTGATCAAGTAAGGAAAATATGCGGTAGCTGTCAAACATGGCTAACCGGGAATTTCGAATAGATTTGGAAAACTGGAGACGAGAAATTGGCATATGATTATTAAAATCCAACGAACCGATACTTGTAATGTAAGAATTCGGTTAATAGCGGCCCCATACTGAAATTTAGAACATACTGTACATTTTGATAAATAATCTCAAAACAAAAATATTATAAAATTTTAATGAGTTGAAAATTAAGAAATAATGATGTTGAAAAAGTCCTGATAGCATTAGTATCGGTTTTATTCTTCTTAATACGATTTAATATATTTTCCGGTATGGACGAAAACAGTCTAAATCGAAAATTACACTAAATTTGGTGTTTATAATTACCAATCGTAGACAGGGCTTAGGAAGTACAGATGACGGAAAGCCCATGCATCTATTCGTCTTGTTTTAAAAATTGGAACTGAACTAACATGGCGTGGGAGAGCAGTTCTCCCAGCAAACGGAGAAGAAGGCTGATTCACACCAATCAGCAAAAAAACAAGTCACGAAGCATTGACTAGGGTCCAATCAAAGACAAGCGTTAGATCCAAGTCATTGCGGCGTGACTAACGAAAACCTGGATGGATAACGATAAAAATCCAAAGCAGAAATCCAAACGAAACACGCTCAAAGAGTCTAAAACCAACCAAAGAGAATGAGCTAAGGAGAACACACAGAAAGAAAACAAAACAGAGACTAAGAAAAATAAAAGGGGAGAAAATAAATATAAAAAATGGAACAGCAACTAGGCTGTTACATAGCCAATTTGGCCCGCTGACAAAAAAAGGTTGCAGAGCCCTGCCTTAGGTAGTAGAAACATGGAAGATATTGTTCCTTAATTTTGCAAAGAATTGATCTGCTGAGATGGACGGGAGAATAAAACTAAATGAAGTATAATCAAGAATTATTCGTAACAGGTTTAGAAAATCTAATCTATTATACTCAGTTTCCTTGACAGTAGAACACTTACGATTGTATACATTTCCATCATTCAATTCTCTATTCGAAATATTCTGCTTTACGGGTCTGCTATTCCTTCAATATCTATTTTTCTAGCAGCAATCAGATTTTATCATCCTAATTATCTTTTACCAGAAAGTTTTCATTATTGTCTGACTATTCTAGCGCACACGATTTGAAGCTAAATATTGGGCTCTTTACGCAGAAGAAGAAAAAAAAAGAAATAGAAAGCAGATTTGAAAGCAAGACGCAGTATTTCCAGTGATTTCAGAAAAAAACAAAAAAACTAACTGGTGATTTTCAGACTAATGTCACCGAACTTAAATTTCAGGAAGGAATGAGGTACCGCATTATGGTATACGCTCTTCCAGCTGTTATTAACGAATTCAATATTAAAGATATCGAGCCGCCGATCATCCCGACAGGTTTCCCCCAGGGTTTACCCCCCTCAGTCACACCAGGCAAATGCTGGGATTGTACCTGAGTCACACCAGAACCTGACAGGCTCATTCCTGCATTCTTTTTTCTCCCCTATCCCGGCCTGAGCCTTATATGCGTCCGTCACAGGTCAAAAGAGATGACATCACTCTGCGAGTACTTCTCAGGAGGAACAAGAAAATTGTATGCTAAGATAAGTACATGGTAAAAGTACATTAATGCAGAAGGTTTTGAACAACACGGCGCTTGCGCAAAAATCTACAGTGATGATGATGATGATGATGACAATAGCATTACAACAACATTTCTACCATTCTGCAAAGAAATTGTTATTTTCTAAATCTGTCACCATAGTAACTTTCCTAAGCATCCGTCACTGAATACACTATTAAAAGGTGAGATATTGTTATATTAAATGTGTGTGTGTTACTGCTATGTAGCTTTCTATAAGGATGCTGCGGATGACTTTTTCTTTTATTAGACAATAGCAACGGAAGTTCAAAAAACCATAAAAGCATCCTTCTGGGGAAAGAGAACACGTCTGAAAAGATTGTTTACATCTGACAAATCAGAGAGGAAATAGGAAATCTATGCAGAACGTGTTGATTGGTAGGAGGTTAGTATGTCGCCTTGTGATATGCTGAAAAAGTATTCACTTGTGTGTTGCTATTCTGGTGGAAATGCACAAAGTGGGCGGAGACGGATGAAACAATTAATTTTTTTGGCAACTCATCATTTAGAAAGGATAAATGCGTATTTAGATATACTCCTTAGGAAATTCTTTTATGTACGAAGAAAATAGACGCAAGACCAATATTGAGTGTTTTTCATGCTACCGTCATGTATGCAGAGAGAGAGAGAGTGTACATTTATAAAGCAGTACATGCAATGGTGTTATTTACAACAACTTTATGAAAACAAAACGGGAAATGACGGCTCAATGAGATCTTTGTTAGTATAGGTTGCATTCCAAATACCATGTCACTTGGGAAGTAAGGTTTACTAGGTATTTTTAGAAGTATCGTAAATCCTTGGAACTACATCTAAACTTCTTTATGGAAAATTTGTGGATTTATGAGGGCAGTCAAACAGGTTAGAAGACATCCAGGAAATCTAGCTTGAATCATCACCATTCGCCAAAGTGGAAATAATACATCAAGTTGAATAGAAAAGTGTTTCGAATATTTTAAAAAAATGTTTTATAATAAGGAACTCTGGATATGAATTATAAGAAACCAGATATGTATTTAAAAACCATAAAAGACTTTCGCATTTCCTAATACTAAATATTGCGTTGTAATATATCGAAAATACTTTTTTCTTTGTTCCTATATTTCTTTGTAAACAGCAAAACTAATAATCGGGCTTGTACTCAAACACTCTATTTCAAATGGAAACATTTCGCCTGCCGAACGGTCTACTTCGTAAATAGAACAAAAGCGTTTTCGTAACTCTTTTCGTAATTTCCATTCAGGGACGTATTTAGGGGGTGGGTCCGGGGGGGATCCGAAACTCAGAGTTTTATGGAAAAATATTATAACTCTATTTTATAATATACGCCATATACATTTCATGCCCTGACACACCTTGGACCTCTTCCAATTTCAAATTTTGGGTATGTGCCTGTTTCCACTCAATAATTTGTTTGACCACTGAAATAGTCACTTGATTGATAGAATTCCTACTAAGAGTCCAAAACCGATCTGTTGAGCATCTAAAGACGAGGCCTACAGTTTCTTTTTCATAAGGTGGGCTCCGAACAAGTCCGTTCAATTCATCCTTGCGAGCAAGCCACCCCAATAGGATTTAAGCCGATATGGATTCCTTCATTTAAAAAATTGATAAACTTGTTTCGAAAAGCTACGATATACATTTTACTTTTCTCTTAATTTTTTGCTGTCTTTCATATAATATACAAGTTCCTCATATGATTTTGCTGTCGGTTTGAACGAGACAGTTTTGTTCTATGCAATTACAGCAATGCTTTAATATAACATTTGCTTCAAAATCAAATCAGGAACTTGTATATTATATGAAATAAAGGAAAACAATTTATAAAAAAAAATAACGTGGATATAATAGCTTTTGGAAACAAGCTTCGCCATTGTATTCGTAACACAAGAGGCATACAAAAACATTACCCAGTTGGATGGTCAGCATACTCGAGCGGTTAGAGTAGCAGATCTCAAAATCTGCTCGCTGACAGTTGGAGGTTTGAATCCCATCGGAAAAGAAATATGTAATTGCGAAAATAATGGGAAAAAGTCAACTGAATATGGATTACCACTGACTGTGTGCAATATAACCTCAAGGAAATAACGGTCTCACTTCTGGGTCACTGAAAATGGCGGCCATTTGGCAGTGACCGCCAAACTACCATCATGGCGGCAGAGATACGGTATCAGTTTAGTTTCTGGATCAGAGAACATCGGCATATGGTGGCATATACACTTATTACCATCACGATACCACCTTGGCAGCAGAGCGGTGGCCAAAATTTCTCTGCTCACGGATCGCCGGCGTCTTGCTCATAGAGTAGAAGTTTCAAAGTTAAAAATCCTCTCCCACAAAAATCTCGGGATTTGCCCTTGTTATCTGACTGAATTATACGGATTTGAACTCGTCCTGCCGAGGCTTTTCAAACGACACCTCAATCACCTTGCTAACCGTACTAGTTCTAAATATATGAATTGCGCCCTATATCTGGATCTACCACTGAAATGTTTATCGTCTATATGGGTTTGAGCTAGTCTCACCGAGACCTTTCCAGCGATACCTCAACTACCTTCCTAGTTCCTGAGTTGAAAGTTGTCGACAGACGGACAGAGCGGGCGCATAAGGCTTCACAGCCTTTCTGCTGAAGCCTAAAATTAATACCAGGGATTTAAAAATAGAACTACGGTTTAATAAATAATCAATAGCCACAAAACCGAAAATTTCAAAAAGAAAGCAATCATACGAGATTTCAAGCAAGAGAACCAAAGAAAAATTTTGGAAATTATATCAAAATCTTCTTGTGTCCATCTTAACTAAAGAAAACACAACTTTCGGACAAGGCTGATTATAGTTCAATAACCACAAAAAGAAACTATAGAGTTACAGTCTCGTAGATATACGCAAAATCATATATATATATATATATATATATCATCACCATCATCATCATATTCAACCGTTTTCTATCCACTGCTGGATGAAGGCCTCCCCGTTTTCTTTCCACATTCCTCATCCATGTAGCTCGGATATATATATATATATATATATGTATATATTTACACAATGCAAATATTCATATAGTTTGCAAACTAAACTTATCTTCGAGCTTCCGTATATCCGGGAAGTTATCGCTTTAGTCTTCGGTGCTGGTGCTACCGGGCTTCGATTCCCGGCGGGAGCTTCCACTAGTAACAAATGGAGATCTACTTTCAGAATAGTTCAGTCTGAAGAAGGAGGTGGTATACCTCTGAAACTGTAACGCTTTAGTTTCTTTTTTGTGGTTATTAAAGTATAACCAGCCTTGTCAGAAAGCTGTGCTTTGTTCGAAAAATTATTGTTTCCTAGTGTTACACATCATATTCCTGTTTGCACTTAATATGGCTACATGTTAAGAGCAATCCATTAAGAATCGAGGGTGTTAAGATGTTCCAAGACCCAACGAGAGGCTGTCCTGATCCCACTTTTAAAAATGAAATTAAATATAAATTCAGATTTATTTCAAAGTTAATCAATAAACTGCATAACACTATTGTACTAATGTTTAAAAGTAAATGACATTGACAGCAATGAAGGAAAGAAATCAGTCACATATAATAATAAAAACTTTACTTCATTTTCGATAGAGTATCCCATACCCTACCTTTATTTCTACTGTTGAAACATAACAATGAACATTTTAATTATTAGTTTGAGTTGATAATGAAGAAACAGACAGTATCTAATTTTTTCTTTGTCAGTATTAAAAAGAGAATACTGAGTAACGAAACCAAAAAGTAATCTTTTTCATGCGCCTCGAAAGCCTAAATTAATGGATACTGAGAGCGTTGATAACATGCGCCGTCGAGATAGATAAACATTTCGACATCACTGTGATGTTGGTTGCTTACCTTCCAGGCGGTTCTGGAAGTACGATTGTCACTATGCAGAACTTGAATAAAAGCTCATGGATAGCGTCGAAGTGTGTCTAGCAAATATACGTATTCTCTTGTCAAGAGAAACAGTATGTGGATATTTTCACCGCAAACAGGGATTCCCCTTTCGTATCGTTAAATAGTAAATATGCATTTGGCCTTCAGTGCGACGAGTTATTCCACTAGAGATATTCCATGTTTTTCCACAAACAGCTTGTCGAGGAAAAAAGATTCATTTCTTGACAGACAAACAATAAATAAGAGTGTGTTCTCTTGTTTATGACATTTAGGCATGTAAGGCTCAAGCCGGGATAGAGTCGGGAGAGAATGCTAGAAGGCAGTTGGCTAGAACCTAGTTAGCAGGTAGCATCCCAGCATTTGCTTGGTATGACTGAGGAAAAACCTTGGAAACCCTCAGTAAGGATGGTTGCCTGCTGGGAATGTTGCCAGGTCTTTCTAATTACTAAGACAACGATCTACTAACAGAACTACGGTCGGTCTATAAATAAGTGTGTATGCGTGAAGTATAACAGGAAGGAGAAATTTTAACAACCACTTGATGCCGCGGTGGATCAATGCTTAGAGCGCTCACCTCTGGCTTTTGGGGTCGTCGGTTCAAACCCTGCTCGTGCTATGTGGGCTTTGTGGTGGACAAATACTGTTTGCGTGGGTTTCCTTAGTGTTCTCCTGTTTCCAATCACTTTCTTTATTCCACCAATCAACCGGCCTGAGGCAAAGTATGCTAAAGGCCTTGAAATTAAATTCAACTTTAACAACCACTTGTAGCAAAATTGTAATGCAAGACGCACATCAACGTGAAGGTTTGGGAAGGGGAATATTAACAGTAACAGTTGCAGGCAGTAACTGACTGGCAATTCAGTGTCAAATTGGAGCAAACTACACCTTGCTATGACACTTAGATACACCACAAAGGAAACTGCATTTGTGACTCATAGTTTTCTATCTCACAATGTTTATTTTGGTTTCCTATAACATTCTTCAAAATTTAGAGACTTTGTTATACTCATTATTTTATCAGAAACAAGCAATCTCTACAAAACCAGAAATATGGCTAGTTATACAATACATTTTGCAAAATAAACTTGTCTCTGAACTCCTATTTTGTGGCCTTCAGTGGGGGGTAGTCCCGGGTTCGATTTCGGCAGGAGATCGCAATACTGACAAATGAAGATCCACTTGAATTAAGTAACGAATTTTCTTCTCATAAAGCTAATACAGCAGTTACGGCCTTGTCGCGTTGATGAAGAATCACTTTTATGGAGCATAATCTGTCCGTCAGGCTAAGACTTGATTGAGGATATGGCTTTAAGTAATATAAGTTCAGTTTAAAATTGTCTTGAAATATATAAATTTACTGACGTTATTTCCCCTTTGTTGCCTTGACGACCAGTATCCTCCATGTTCAAACAAATGTTGCAGCCATATGTTTACGAAACATCACAAGTAAAATCTCATGACAATATATATATATATATATATATATATATATATATATATATATATATA
>JAGDQP010017163.1:512-16120 GCA_022664845.1 Lepisma saccharinum | reverse complement strand
TATATATATATATATATATATATATATATATATATATATATATATATGGTCACTCGGGTAAATTCGAATAACAGGGCAAATCGGGTCATTTTAAGGTTTATTATAATATTAGCATGACAAGAGTGAACTGAAATAACAGTGAGTGAGCCATACAAAAATAACATGTATAAAACTTCTACATGATTCCTGTTTAACTTTATTCTGTAGTGAAACTACTGTATATGCAACCACATTCTTGAAGAATGGCTAAAATAACGGAGAACAAAACACAAGATTGCAGGTTCGAATCCAGCTGAAGACAAGTGTGAAATTTGTCAACTATAAATGAAAACGAGCAAATAAGATTAGTACAATGTAATAACTTAAAACTCCTGTAAAAATATACGTAATGTCATTTATTAAAACAGTACATATCTCAGTGAGAGATGGTGTTTTCCTAGAGCGTATCTATACCGGTCAATATCAATATTGACAATACCGTCGAAAGCTTTTGCCATTCGATATTGCCCGATATTGGATAACATCGAACGAAATAGCAAATGGTGCATTATTGATATCGGCCGATACTGATATGATCCTGGGCTAAGTAGGCGTTAAGATCAACTTAAATGCAGCGGTGTTAGAAGGGTAAAATTGAAATGAAATATAGTAGTAAAGTGAACGGAGTCGAATTGAATTGAAGTCCTCCATGAGAAAAACCGAAGTCGAGCCGACGGCGGCCCTCTGGTGGCAAAGGTGGGTCGGAGTCGGACTGACACCCGTTATTTTTAACCTATCCTGATCGCACGCCGACGAGTCGGGTTCTTGCCCGACGGAATCCTACCTTTCCTGTCGTTGCTCTAACGTTAAGCCACTTGCGACAGTCCACCACGTCGTCTTCAATCCATACGTTGAGCCCACGTTTTCTTGCCGCTCAGGAGCCCACTTGGTGGGTGCCACCGTTTAGTCACCTTTAATCCACCTCTTTGGCGGCAGCGGGACGTCGGCCCACCACCATGTGGCGGCATTTTATATGGATGGATAATTATAGGAATATTGGTGGAATAAAGAAAGTGGAAGAAAACTGATGCACCCTGAGAAAAAGCACGCACACGATCTGTGTTCATCACCAAAGCCCACATGGTACGAGCCGAGATCGAACTAAAGACCCCACGCACCAGAAGTGAGGGCTCTACCACTGAGCCATTGAACAGAGTCGAGTACTCGCTCATCAGTAACGTGTATATTTTACTGAAGGAGATTCCAGGTTTGGTTATAAGTATTAACTTTTGAGAATTTCCAAACATTTGACCTAATGTTGTCTTTGATATCATCATAATGGCTCAGGGAAGAAGATTCGTCTATCTGCACATGAAGCAACTTTCAGTCCATAGCCAAGTAATGTGAACTTATCTTTTGTAACAAATGAACTGGCTGATTGAGCACAAGAAATGTTACTTGGTTCATTGATAAAGTGTTTCTACTTCACTAATTAACACGGTAATTCTGACAACATGCGTAAGACAGTGTGACCGTAACTTATTTACGTCACAATACATTAGAGTTGGAAACAGAATATGTAGACCTATATAACGTTAAGTCACGCAGAACGGTATGGTTACTGTGAGATCCTTTACAAAAAACAGAGAAAATCAATGTAAATGTCCTTTTTCCGAATAAGAAAAACTTTCTCTATTGCTTTCTCTGTTTCAAAGTTAATGTCTTGTTAACAGCAGTGACCTCTGTGTGCATGATACTGTCAGTGTGTGTGTTTTAGAAAGAAAGGGACGGAGGAGGGGCGAAGAGGTACAAGGATATTGCGTCAGATGTACGAATAAGAAAGTTCTTATTATGCATAGGACAGATGAAAAGTAATGCTTAGTCACGTATGTTGTTGTACTATCTCTTTACTAAAAAGTAAAACTCTGAATGAAGAAACAGTATGTTTGCAAACCTTTACTGTGATTGTGGTTAATTAGTAACTATGTACGTACAATTGCACTCAATGTATGTAAGAACACCATTGCTACGAAATGTAGTCAACACGACTCCGTTTCGTAATTTAAAACCCAACGATACCTGGAAATGGTTTGTACATCGAAAAACAAATAAACTAATTAAATCAGGCTATAATAGATTTGATTAAAAAATATATATTCATATTATTGCGTAGGGAATACGTATCTAAAAATACAAGACGTTTTCTTTCCTTACCCGTTTATTTTTATGGTTAAAGGGTTAAGTTAGGCTTCGAAACATTTTGGCAAAAAATAATGCGCAGTGAAAATCTATTACGTCACACCGAGGGACTTTATTACCACACGAAAGTAAGTATGTAATATTTTTAGATAAAGACATTTTTAGATACGGGGGAAAACGTATTTTATTACATTTTTAACCATACAAGTAGTTATGGTCTAAGCCAGTCACTTGTCGGAGGGGATGGTGTTCCTAACCGAGTTCTCTTCCGGGATCAGAAAAGAGTAAAGTAGTGACTAGGGCTTTTTGTCTTAGTATAATACCAACACTCGCTTGGTAAAATTTGTGAGAATTAATCTGAATAATTTCTTTCATTTTCGGGATTGATGAATTTTTATGTATGTTTCCGTCTTTTATAGAATTCTGATCATGTCTTTTCATGTTAGAATGGTGACAAGCAATATATTGAACTAAAAAATAAGTGACCAATATTAAAGATAGGAACACGAATAACAAACACAAATGGGATTCTTATAGCAACGTCCTAATTTATTTGATGAAATGAAGATTCCATGATGACATGGTTACCATATCTAACTGAGAAAATTAATCACATTTCGAAATATTCACAGCGAATACAAATAGGGTCTACAATATCTCTATTGTAATGTGTAAACTTACGCTAGGATCTGGGTGATTTACTTTTTTGTGTACCTTCTTACAGTTGGTAACATTACATCACGCAAAAGAATAACATATTTTAAGTAAACATTTCTTGCTCTTCAAATAGCCTATTCGTTGGAAAAATCTATCGTTGGCTTGCGTTTACATCTTGATCCTCCCCGTATGGAGTATGTGAATATATATTTATGGCTTTTTCTTCTTTCCAGGTATCCCTATTTGCCACTACGTATGTAATATTAGTACAAAGTGATCCCATACCAAGGGATGCCCACCCTTTGAGACCTGGAAAGCCAAGGGAAATCCATGATCTCGTCACATCCGAGTCCAGACATGAATTGATTGATTTGGAAGCAGCCGAAACTGGTAAGAGAAATTACCTTTTGTGATGCCCTCTGTTAGCTGGTTTGGGTACTACCATCTTGATAAGCAAAGAATCAAATTGAATAGCGAAGTAAAGAAGGGAAAGATCCCACCTGAGCTTAGTTCAAAAAATCTATAATTACAAAGCTATACCTAAAGTGTAAAGACCACAAGAATATTGCCTAGTTTCCCAGAACTAAGATCAGTTTGAATCTCTTCCTTCTTAATCCAACGCATAAAAACTATATAACTAACAATTTCATTCATACTCTTAAGATGGACTGTCACAATAATCCTGCCATGTTCATCAATGTTTGGCTAGACAAACCAGAAACAAAATATAGAAGTCAGCAATATTTAATATAAAAAACTTAGTTCTGGCACTACAGATAACATGAAGAAGATGAATGTATACAGGGTAGATCTAAATGATGAGAACAAGTTTTTGGAGATGATTACGTACCCCAAAACGAAGAAAATACGTTGTTTTCCACCTATTTCGCTTTCGATATTGAGAGAGTCCAAAATGGTGACAAAGGTACATGCTGGACTCCCACACAATGGTAAATAAAATGACTATTTCACTAAAAATCATAAATAACGCATTAAAATAAAATTTTAAGCAGTTAAATTATGAATATGAGATAGAGAAGATATTAGATAGGAATAGGTCTATTTGTTTTCAAAACTGTTTCTCAATGCTTCTATTTTATTTTGGACGTAATAGTCTCAATTCTTTGACGAGCTGTAGAGACAACGAAAAACTATTGTCTGTGTTCATAGCAACCTTAGTAGCACAGATTATCGGGCCAATGTCAGCCTAATTCTGGACCAGTACCAGCCAATATAGATTAAGGTTGACCCACTATTTGGCCGATACTCGCCCAATATCCTGTGCTGCTAGGAAAGGATTGATTTCAAAATTGTTTCTAAAATTTTTCACTTTATTTTCATACAAGAACTTAGTTAAATTTCTTGATGGACCCTTAAAGTCCCCTTTCAACCTGTAATGCTTAAGGTTAATGTAAAGCAACGATCTCCAACAAAAGATGGCAGCACGAACTCCGTATATGTCTAATGTATTTTCATCGTTGCACCAAATTTCAATGATGCTCCTACAAATTCAAGCCTAGAGTGTTCTAACTTTCAGGGGAAAAAGTTTATAATCAATCCAAGAGTTCGATCAATGCCGATTTTTTTATTTTCGTTTTTCTTCGTTGTTGAATGAGCTTCATTGTTGTTGTACCTATAACAATGAAACTTTTTGAACAATAAACAAAAAATAAAATAAAAATTCGGCATTGATCGAACTCTTGAATTGGTTATGAACTTTCTTCCCTGAAAGTTAGAACACTCTAGGCTTGAATTTGTAGGAGAAGCATTGAAATTTCGTGTAACGATCAAAATACATTAAACATATAAAGGTAGTGCTGCCATCTTTTGTAGGAGATCGTTGCTTTACATTAACCTTAATGTTTAAGTAAATGCAACAAATAATTATTTCCAGTTTAATACAATTTTAGCCATACTTTGTACCTTAGAAAACTGTATGAGCAACATATCCGCATTATACGACCATCTTCACCACACATCTGGAGAGAGATGACAGTGTATTGTTTTTATATTTTCCAGGGTTTAAAGCCCTGAATATTTTATTTTTCATGAAAAACCTATGCTATTGTTCAGGATACTTCAAATTTCTGTAAGACATTTTCCTGTTTCATATGTTTGTTAAAATTATTCATTTTCTAGAGCATTGAAAAAACAAAACAAAAAAACATGCCCATCTATCCGGGATGCCTTATACGTCGTATAATATAATACATTGATGACGAATATATGTAATTTTTAATGTATTTGAACCACTTAAATATATATATTTTAAAAATGTAATTATCTTAAGTAATTTAAATCTCCAACGAATTATTAATTCTATGTTTCATATTGATAATGGCGGTCTATGTTACGGAATGCTTTCTTAATATGGCTTATATTGAGACAATCATGTGAAAAACGTCAACATGAGGACATTCCATTTAGTGTTAAGGGCAATTATAAGGTGTGAAATGCTACGAGTTCTTGAACTTTTCACAGATGGCACTTTATTCGCTCTTACTGCTGCATACTTAATACAATAGATGGAACCACCATCGTATACTTCAAGGAACACTATTTCTTGCGCTGAGAGAGATGAGGATGGTTGGTAACTTAGGAGATCAAATAAAGACCACAGGAAAAGAACGTGCTTTGTCCATTCTTTGGCCAAATTAAGATAAAGAGTGTCTTCAGTTAGCTCTTTGAATTGTCTTTTAAAAAAGCTATCATCCATGGAGATAGCATGCAAAGTCCGTCGGCTACAAACAAATCTTTATTTGATGTTCAGGTATACGCAATGCAAATTTTGGACTTTTAAAACGATCTCAAGTAAAAACAATAAAATGGACAAAGAACACTCTTTTCCTGTGGTATTCACATACAAATATCGTCTTAAAATAGCTGACCTTTTAAAACTGAATACGATGTTATATAATTTTTCTCTATAATTATATGAAGGTGGAGCAGTCGATGGAGTGCTTGCCTTGTAATTGGGAGACCCCAGTGCGACAATAAAAACTATAATGAAAACCCAAAATGGGAGAATTTCTTTCTCTAAAGTAAATTTAGATGCTGTTCCAAACATACTGATGTTGATATCTGAGCATTCCTGATTCAAATGAATTTGTTAGAAGTATTTTTCAATTCTTAAAAACAAATGAGGAGATGATAGAAATAAATATTTACCATCTCTGAAAGTTGACAAATATCTGGCAGTTGCTATGACAACGAAGGTATGTGACGTCATAACATAAACGATTAAGAAAAATAATTAAGATGACCAACTTTAGCTGAACCTCGGCTTATGCAGAGATGGGGCGAAACTTAATTTATTGCTAAGGAAATAAAAACATAAGAATTAAGGATGAGGTCATAGAGAAAGTAAACAAATTTAAATACTTGCGAGCATACGTAACAAGCAAAAATGAGTTCACGGAAGAAATAAACAGTCGCTTAGTATCGGGGAACGCATGTTTCTATTCAGTCCAAAAACTTCTAACATCGCGATTAATATCAAGGAAATTGAAATTATACAGAACGGTTATTCTGCCGGTAATACTTTACGGTTGCGAAAGTTGTAGTACGACCCTAGCAGATGAACATAAATTACGTGTGGTGGAAATTAAGGTTTTGAGAAAGATATACGGGCCGAAACGGGACGAGATGACTGGAGAGTGGAGGAGACTGCATAATGAAGAACTCGACGGACTGTACGATTCACCAGATGTGAAAATAATGAAATCGCAACGACTAAGGTCGGCAGGCCATGTAGCTCGGGTGGGAGAAAAACGATTATATTCTATCCTGATTGGATGGCCGGATGGAAGGAGACGATTGGGAAGACCGAGACGTCGTTGGGAGGACAATATTAGAAGAGATCTTCGAGAAGTAGGCGTTCGTGATGAAAACTGGCTTGATATTGCCCAGGATAGAATCCAATGGCAAACGTTTGTTACTGCGGCGATGAACTTGCGAGTTCCATAAGCCATAGAGTTAGTTAGTTAGTTAAAGTGTTGTAACGTCAAATTTAGAATTTCATGTAAATATTATCTGTATGATATTCATAAAACAATAAAGATTTCGTAGTTTTCTTCCAAACGCAAGATGGCGGATGGCCGCAATGCAAGATTGACGGGCGACCATTTTTAGCTTCACAATTTGGCATCCCGGGCGTCTCCTTCTTTTCTAATTCCTCCATGCTCAAGATTAACAAAATATTCGCCACATTCTTCCAGTTTATGTACAATAAGTTGGCCATTCTCATAACCAATTCTCATCTGCTCACATGCTGACGTCATACATAAATATTAATCTGACACATGCTCATATATATCCGTTTATCATAACATTATATGTAATTCAGTTCCATTTCATATCTTACTAACAATAGAATTAAACTTTCAGACATTAAAATCCCATTTCTGTTTTATATAACTATGTAAACAAAATAAAAGATTCCGTTTTCAATATTAAATACAAATCTTTTCTGCCGCACACCTGCAACAATGAGTGCGTATTAACATTAAACCAAAGTACGTATTCATTTTCATACATACGGACTTCCATATCACAGTTGCTATGACAACGGAGATATATTATGACGTCATAACATAAATAGAACATTGTCGATTATCTGATCAGACTCTGACAGCATTGGGCACTTACAATAGGCTTGCAACCAATTCGACACGTCAAGTATGCAAGTTTGCAAACAACTTGACAGGACAATTTGCAAGCCTTTTTTAAACTTGAAACAAACTTAAACGAGAAGTGCTAGTTGACACTTTACAAACGTATAGCAAATTTGATCTGGCACACTTGCTGCACGAATACAATGTGAAGGTTTGTGCGTTTGCAGTAACTTCACATCAAAATAACAAGTAGTACATTTTGCTCTTCATAGTTTGCAGCACGTTTACTTCAAGTGAAAAAATACAACTTCGACATGACAAGCTAGAATCAGGTTACGGGCAAACTTGATGCAAGCGTCTGTGCTATTAGGACAATGGAATAGGCCATTGATTAATCCCTTTCTATGCACATCAGCTCTGGTCAATCTTCATGACGGCACTCCTAGTGGTAGCATCGCGGCTCTGAGGTTGAGAAACACTGTGTTATACAGTACCATAACCAGAAGCTGGAGTTACAGGATTAAATAAAAGGATTAGATTAATTGAATCCATTCAATTCGGCTTTCGTTTTGATCAATAAAACTGAATATTTTGTTTCTTCTATTATGTTTTAGATAATGTTCAAAGTTCTTGACGAGCTGAAGTACTTTATATTTGAAAGGTGGTTTTTATTTGACATTCAAGAGGGGGAGGGTTAGTAAAACATCAAAATGACAAGTACAGTTGTTCAATATAATATGGAAGCTTTCGGTCTTCTCATAATCAATAGAGCAAGATAACGTTATAAGTCATTTTACAATTTGTGTGTGTTTCTGTTCCTTTTTAATCTAACCAAAGTAATTCAACTTTTCCTCTTTCTAAAAAGAGGTCAAATATATGTTCACAAACAGTAATTGCGCATACAATTTTAATGGTATTGATTTGGTGCTACTGTGCACGTGTTTACAGTTCTCTCTTGCTTGAGAGAAAGGCAATGCTACCAAACATGATTGAACTAAACACGAGTAGACTTCTTTATTTTTTATATTCTTATTTCCAAAAACAATTTCTCAGTAAATATTATACTAAAATAGGGAAATCAAGCATAAGTATCGCTTACAATTTAAAGAAAAAATAAAAATAAACAGTTGAAGATCATCTTGCAGGAACATCTTTTTACCCCTTGTATCAAAGTGCAAGGGTACGAATGTGAATTTAAATGTATTTATGGCCTTTGAGGATCTTTGATTCAGCCCAATATATGTACAAGGACATGATTCAGTCGCCCACACTGTATACTAGATGAAACATGGTTAAAGGTCTATTTTTTTAAAAAAATATTTGAAACATCCATTGAATGAAGAAATCGAATTTATTTATTCCATTGCGCGAATATACAGGGTGTTTTAAGAAAGAGGTACATATTTTTCATGGTAGAAAGCTTTCATAAAAGGAAGCAAGAAGATCTTAGTGAACGTGTATTGAGATATTGTTTTGTTTTTAAAAAGATCGACCCTCTGAAGTTTGAAATATTACCAAATTTCAATTAAAATTATCGCTAAACTAAGTTTACTACCACGATAGAATCTTTTAAATACGTATAAAAAAGTCTCGGGTAATAATATCGCACTAAAATAACAGAAAAAAAAGCTCCGAAAAAATATTCTAGCTTTTGTTGTATCGGGTTGTATAAGTACCAATGATAAAACTATACTAGTGGTTTAAAAAATAATAAATATGTTACTTGTCTTGCAAAATGGATGCAATATGAGCATTATTACAACTAGTACTTACTCCATAGTGTAATCTTAATATATATTTTTTAAGTTTGAAAGAAACGATCTTTAAAAAAACTACTTTTCTCCTCCTCCTCTTCCTGCTACTATCATTACTACTACTGGCCTGATCCTGAGACGTCTAATAATACTAATTATAATTAACAATGAAAAAGGACAAGAATGGTAAGGGAAATATAAGAATATCTGCCAACTAAATCGTTACCAAACAATTTCTTCACCAATGCCTTTGTAAAGGTGTGTAATAACATGTATTAAGGAGTTGAAGTTCAACTCGTGAGTGGGAAACCCTGAAATAAATCCTGCTTAATTTAGGGTATCGGATCATTCCATGTCATTTCAGCCAAGTAATGTCACCCATAGTTTCCGAGTTTGATGAAATTTGACACATTGATTCTTGATAGCTTTCTTAGTGCAAATTCCAATTTACAGGTTCCTAGGTCACCTGTACCCAGAACTACAGCGTTTCGAAGTTTGGTATGTTTTATCCTCAAATGTTGTCGTGGCCGACACTTTACGGAGAGACACACACCCATTTGAATTTCATTTTTTTTTTAAAGTCATGCTTTATGAATTGTAAAAGACAAGACAAGGTGTTTCTTATGTAAAAATTCATCAGAGAATCCAAATTTGATAACAATATTGTGGTTGAGTTAGTAGTTTTTGAGATATTGGTTTAAGATTGCGAAAAAAGCAGTTTCTGAAATGGTGTTCGCCTTGCAATATAATACCGTAAATAACTAAAAAGGAACACCAGATGCAGATATGAGACTTGCTATGGAATGGTGCCATAGAATTGTCGGTTCTTGGTGGCAAGTCGATCTACAAAACACTTTCTTGTTTTTATACCATTATTTATATATAATTACGTTGACTTTGCAATATAATACCATGAATATCTCAAGAGGAACACCATATGCAGATGTGGTACTTGCACCATTGGAAAGAGTATAGCATTTCCTATAGAGATACGTAATAAAAACAGTCGGATCTCAGTGGGAATTCTATCTGCAAAGCATTTTGTGTTTGTTTTAACATAGAGTAGTTATAATTAAAATTTCGCTGTTTGGCCGGTTCTAGATGCTAAACGGTCAATCGGACAAACATGAAACTTTCTGTAAACTGGTTAACGACATGGGGAAGAGAAATATTGAATACAACCTTTTTGGACACTTTACAAGCACTTTATAAACATATCATACATTTTACAAATTATGTGTAGTATGTTTGTGTTTGTACCGAACGTCACTCAGGCTACAAAATATATTTAAAACGTCGTCCATCTCTGTCCAGAACAATTTGGAAGGATAGTGGAGATGCCGTGATTCAGTGATAGAGTGCTATCTTTGATTCGTGGCTTTCTCCTTTCAATCCGGCTTGTGCCACAATTGGGAAGACCGAAACGACGTTGTGAGAACAATATTAGAAGGGATCTTCGAGAAGTAGGTGTTTGTGATGAAAACTGGCTTGATCTTGCCCAGTATAGAACCTTATGGCGAACGTTTGTTACTGCGGCGATGAACTTGCGAGTTACATAAGCTATAGATAAAGTACAGTAGTAATAATAGTATTTAGTTGTAGTGGTAGTAAAAAAAGGTAAAGCTATCCCCTGTGTGATGCGCACGTGCCGTGAACGGCGCATGGGGGATGTGGAGTTAGCGCTCCACATTTTCTTGACCTATGGCACGAAGTGAGGTGGGGTGATCAGTTCCGCGCTAGACCGCCTCTACCTTCCCAAGATGCCCAGGAATACCAAGGACACTCTGGTACTCAATTTGATAGGAGACTGAGTGCACCTCAGAGCACCAGGAATGGGAACACTGGGAGAAAAGTAATAGTAGTAGTAATTGTAGCAATATTAGTAGTAGCAATTGTATTACTAGTAGCAGTACTTGTTGTGGTAGCAGTTGTAATAATAGTAGTATTACGATTTACGACCATTAGACAGGGTTACTGGGTTTATGTTTGGGACTCGGTCTGATGATCTGATTTCAACCCTATGACCTGCAGAACAAAGCACAGTTTTCATTCTATCCTTATTGTACACTATTACCGCTTGAGCTTAGTGTTTCTTTCAGGGGGTGATAGGGACCGGGAGTGCTACTATGAACACAAAAAATACGACGCCGAAAAGGCCATATACTATCATCAGCTCGCCCAGTCACTGACTCAGTCTGGTTATTTGGATGAAGTTAGGTAAATCATTCGGATCAAGACCAAGTCATTCGGTCCAGGTTTCGAGTCATCTATGTCCCGGCCAGACAGAGTCACCAAAAGTGACTCGATTTCAGCTCTGGTTGGAGTATCTCACTTAAGTTCAATCCCAAAGAAAATCCAAGATCTGTTTAAATCTTTAACAGATACACGTAGAAGACTTACGCAAGTAAAATTACAAAGAACACAAAATAAATGAAAACAGAAAGAAAATTACTCGTATAATTAGAAATAAAAATAAAATTTAACACTAATACTATTCAGTGGCGATAATTTAAATATTACTAAAACCAATTCTAAGATACCTTAACATGACACGCATGAAAGAAGGCATGTTAATAATTCACAAAATACTTGATACAACCTGTCGTATGTCCACTTTAGTATCTTTAAGTAGTGTTCAATCCAAAGATGGAAGGGTGAATTTCTGCTTTTCAAGTCTCATATTTAAATGAGTCTTGTAGTTAGAAAAAAAGTAAAGTTATTTCCCTGTGCGATACGCACGCGTCGTGAACGGTGCATGGTGAATGTGGAGATAGTGATCCACATATTCTCGACGTACGGTACGAAATGAGGTGGGGATGATCAGTCCCATGCTCGACCGCCGTTAACTTCCTAAGGTGCCCAATCAAATCAAGTACTCAGTTTGATAGGAGATATGGGAGCACACTCTGCGAGAATAGTCCCCAGCGTCCTGGCTGGGATTTGAACCCGGGCGTCACGATTCGTAGTCAAACGTGCTACCGCTTAAGCCACGGCAACACATTATTAAATGAAATATTTTTTTAAGAATTTACTCATGTCAAATTTGCTATTCACTATTTTGTACGTCTCTTAAAGATACTATTTTTGTTAAATTCAGTTAATCGTTTAAGATTTCTGAAGTAATTGCAGAACTAATTATGATATTGTTTGGAACACAAACATCTCAGGAATCGTTTTTGAATAGATTCTAACTTATTTGTGTGATATGTAGAAAACATAAACCAAATTAGTAATCAATATTCTACCTTACTTTTAACTAATAAATAAAATAAAATATTCTATGAGTTGTGCAGTCACTTGTGATTTAAAGCTGTTATACACGGAAAAAAATGGGTTACTAGTAACCCAAAAAAAGGTTGATCTAACCGAGTCAGTTGGTAAATATAGAGCTTAATAAGTGGAAGGTTCCAGCAACCCAGCTGAAAAGGTTAAATCCAGTGGGTTGATTTAACCCTGCGCATAGGTTGTTTTGAAGGGTTATGATAACTAACTGCATTCAGTTAGTTTAACCTAGCGATCAGTTGCAGCGATTAACTTACTGGGTTAAGCCAACCGAGTTTCTAAGTTACTTTAACTGTGCTAATAATTTACTGCAAATAAGTAAATCGGTTGGTTTAACCTATTTTCTTGGTCCTACTTGGTAGATGTAACCTTGGAAGGGTTATTGCAACTATGTTCATGGTAGTTGCAGTAACCGAGAAACAAGGTTACGTCTACCACGTGCTTATCAAGACAAGCATGGCTACATGTTCTTACTGGCCGGCACGGAAATGATCACATCTGCGCGCCAACATGACTGTAATTAACAATAATGTTCTCGCACCAAAAATAATAATTCGATATGTACAATTCCATCTCTCAGACCATATTGGATAATTAAGTGTGATAGTTTTTGGTAATTACAGCCACGTTGGCCACATAAATGTGGTCTTCTCGGTGTCATCAGTAAGAATGTGGGGATAAACTTTACTTTATGGCCCGCAGCTTCCGCCAGCTACTGAAGCATATATATATATGTATAGTTCCTTGCGAATAATTATCTCAGGCAGCTCTATAAACACCTACCAACGAGCAGCAATCCAAAAAGTGTTAAGAGAAACGGTATCATTAACATATCGTTAAATACACACTCGAGCTGATCAACACATAATAAACATGGCGTCTGCGAAGGAATATTTATGGCGACACTTTGTGTAATGAATAACGTGTATTTTTCGACAAAATCACGGAAAGAACCTCAGGCGAGCGAAAAGGGGTTTGTTAAAGTCAAGTTGGGTATTATTATTTCATTATACGCGATGTACATGGCGTTCAGAACATACTGCATGTGCTTGCCCTCAACGCACAAGAAGAAAAATAGTCGTCACTCTCATTTCACACCTCCATGACTCGAAAATTCGTTATATCTTGCATTTCAACACTTCTTCACATATTGGAAATGTTACATTTCACCTGTAAATTTCACATACTTTGACGGCCTGGCCCAAAGTTTCCTAAAGACCTTAAAATTTTGAATTCAATTTTACATATTTTGCGAACCATAAAGTGAACCTGAATGTGGTGCCATGTTGTGATATGCATTTCTTAAAATATAGAGCCCAACCCTGTACTCTTTTGAGTACAAGTTCTTTATTAACCCTTTCGGACGAGATAATTTTGGCACTTGGTCTTTCTATTCCCCCCCCCCCCCCACCCACCCCCCACATAAAGTAGAGCCCTCATTTATTGTTCTGTGCTAATTACAACCAGAGTAAAACAGTGAAGCTTACGCGATAACGATATTTGTTTCCCTGATGGGGTTAACTCCTCAGCATTCGGAAGGACTCAAATAAGAGTTGCTTGATTCTTGTTGTAAACATGTTAATAATGTAAATAAGTACGTCCATTTAGTTACCATACGCAAGGAAGTTTTTTTTTTACAAGGATTTGTTACAGTAAATAAAATTTTCAACATTATTTAATAAGTCAAATTGTTATGGAGTTCTTTAGCACTTTTCGGTTGAATTAAATTTGTTAATGCCTTTAGACAACTTTGGCTCAGGCCGGATAGATAATTGGTGGAAAGAAGAAAGTGGGAGGAAACGGGAGAACCCCGAGAATACCTTCGTACACGGTGCTTGTCCACCACAAAACCCAAATGCACATGCACAATTTTTCGGCCTATAAATTAGTGCCAAATATAAGCATATTCAGTAACGTAACTGCTCTCCACAGAGCATTTACGTACATAAGACATGCGAATATTGAAATAAGGCAAATAATTGAAACAATTTATAAATTACTTGTCTTGAAAAACTGCGATTTGGTAAGCTGAGGTGTCACTCAACGAGACGTTATTTTAAAATATTTCAGGAACCGCAACACGCCGAGAATGAGCGCAGAATCCATAATTTATTACAGGAATGAAAAAGTTTAATCGGAAGACGCATTTACAATATTAGAAAACATATATAAGGATGCCTTAGAACCTCAGAAACCGACTGAAGTTTCTCAACATAAAAGTAATGAAATTTTAAAATGATAATGTTTATTACGTTACATTATGCTAATTTACATTGAGTAGGTAAATGCAAATCTGCTCACTTCTATCTTGAATCTTTAGTGCATAAAAATCTTATTACTTTATTGGTACCGGTAACAGAAAACCAAAGAAAACTATCTTAGTTTGGAGGAAACAGACGTTACTAATGAAATGTTGGAATGAACATCACAGAAAAATGAAGCGTAAGTAAATTCACATTTACATGTAAGTAAAAGACCTGTAAACTATGTGCAATACCGGTACACGTTTAACTGGAGGAAACGAAATTTTTCATACTAATGTAATTTTTGCTACATTTCAGTAGCACAAATAAATGGAAACATACACAAACACTATACATTACAGACTACAAACTAATCAATGAAACTAGAAGTCTCAAGGTCACTATAAAGCTGCTGCCTAAACATTAAAAATGTTGCTTCTTATTAATACTTTATATTCAGAATCAATATTTTTTTTTTTTTTTTTAAATCTTAGTTGACGAAGCTTCATAGAGAAATTATTCCTGTATCTATGTTAGAGAGTTTGAAATTGAAAATTAATGAATAATATACATAACTCTTAGTCGTATAAATCACTATACATTTTATTCACAAGGATGTTTTACATTTTCAAGTTTACACATAATTTTTTAAAACATGTCCTGGTTGAATGTAATACGATTTCTCCCAATACGTTATTGAATTAAACACGTGTCACTCTAAGTCAAATCAACGTAAAAATGTTTTGACACCATCGAATTTTGCGATACTTAGTAATGTAAACGCGCCACTAATGGACACTTGAAGAGAGTCCCGTCCTTAGTACTCCTAACCATTCCGAGTAATGTTAAAAATGTCAGACCTTGACGATTAAAAAAAAAAG
>JAGDQP010017162.1:4659-39128 GCA_022664845.1 Lepisma saccharinum | reverse complement strand
ACATTTCGCAAATTTTCTGTCTGTAATATTCTAAAAGAAAAAAAAAAGTATATCTATATATATATATATCCAATGAAAACAAAAATGTAAATATAACTCCCTGCGTAATGTAAAATAGTTAATAAAGATTTAAAAAAAAAAAAAAAAAATTAGCCAAGTCGGTAAGACGCTCGACTTCTAACTAAGCAACCCATGTTCAAATCTAATTGCAGCCGTATTTTTTTTTCACAGTACCGAAATCAACACCGTGTGTTGTGTTGATTTAACACACAAAAGTGGTAGTCACGCTGGGACACCGCATTGTGTTGAATTAACACAGCTATCTTTGCAGTGTACATATATACGCATTGCATATCTCGTCTCCAAGTTATCCGATTTCGATGGTTTCTTTTTTAAAATTAAAGATATTGTTTTGAGTTCAATGAGCAATATCTTCACCAATCTAATATTTTTTTTTCAGTTAAATATAAAAATGTGAATTTTAACCGAAAACATTTCTTTTAAATTTTTGACTGAGGCAGAGTTTAGGTTTACGTGAAAATTTATTTTCAAAAAAGGAGGAAAAACAAAATTTTATGCATAATATTTTCTTATTTAAATTTGCTTAATATTTCCTAAAAAATGTTAGAAAACTACCATTTTTAGATAAATAAATGCTTTTGCAAAAGACACTGCTTTTATTTAAAGAAAAGAGGATTAATACGCTAATTAATAATCTGAACCAGAGCAATTACTGCGTATTTCTGTAACAACTGCAACTCAGGATGGCAAGTACAACAGTTTCTGGTGTAAATGCTCCGGGGATCAAATTTATGCATAAATTTCCTTCGCTATCCTTTCTCCATTCATACTCTTCAGCCTCTGGTATACTTAAGAGTATTTTCCAAGTCTTCGTATCTAAATCCCTATCTGGAAATTTGCGCGTTCCAATGTATCCTTGCATGAAGGTAGTTAGCAGCAATCGACTTCACCCGCCTTTGGATGTAAATAATTTCATCGCAGCTCATTGGCACTTCCAATTTCTATTTTCTTGGAATACGTGTCACAAGTAAATTTCCAAGTGTCTGGAATAACTCATCTGGAACAGTTCACTCGATTCCTATGCTTCTAAATGTTGTGACATTATTTTGTGCTGTTCCAGTAAACCTTTTAATCTTTCTTTGTCCTGCAAATGCATTTACACTGTCACAGCCTGGCCTGAATGGAATCTTATTACAGCTGGTGCCACTTTTTAATAAATTTCTGAGAACTTTGGCCAATATAAAGTACTTTTAGTTAGTTTCTAATGTCTATCAAAATACATTTACTTGCTTTAACCTGTTTGTACAGTACAACAGAAAACCAAACTTTTTATTAGTAGTGATTTCTAAGGTCCAGATTATCAGATATTATTGCCCTTTTCTTCAAATAAAGTATATATTAAAAGAAGCGTCTTTTGAATTTAATTTTAAGACCTTTAGGCAACTTTGGGTCAGACAGGATGAATGATGAGATGAATTGGTGGAATAAAGAAACTGGGACGAAACGGGAGAAGCCCGAGAAAAGCCACGCATACGGTGTTAATCCACCACAAAGTCCATATAGCAGGAGCAGGGGTCGAACCGACCACCCCTATCATCAGAGGTGAGCGCTAAATCATTAACCTACCGCGGCCCAGCAGCATTTTGAAAGCAAATATTTATCTAAAAAAATATCGTTTCATAATAAGACCTTAAATAAGGAAATAATAAACATTTTTGGTTATTTTTTAATTTCACTTAATAAACCAAAACTAAATATACTTAAGTAAATATTAAATAAACTAATTTAGGTTAGAATGCACATTTTTAAATTTAACAAAAAATGTCTATTATATTTATGAAAATATTGCTCTTAATAAAAATTGAAGGCAAAGAAATGAACTTCCATTTAAAAAAAGGAACCATCGAAATCTCGTAACATTGAGATTTGGCGATAGTCACCATTTTGAATGGCCGCCATTTTGAATAACTACCGTTTTGTGATGTCTATCACTCGTGCTTTTCATAGACAAGTGCTCAAGAGCTGAAAGTTTCATTTGTTCCCTGCATTTTATACCAAATCATAGCTTCTACACGCATTAGTGCCTCCATAATGTTAACTCGTACTGCAGAAATTTTCAAACGATTGTGCATATCTCTGGTTATACTTGTCGGATTTAATTGATCTCTTTTTTAAATATAAAATCTAAGTTACACGCAATATATTGTGTAAGGATATAGGTTTATCTAAAACCAGTCGTTTCAAAGTTAAATATTAAATAAGAAGATATTTTAGGCTAAAATGAAACGTTTTTACATTTAACTGAAACACTATTAGATTTACGAAAATATTGCTAATAAACATAAATGTAGCCAATAAAAATATATTTCATTTAAAGAAAGAATGACCGAAATCGCATAACTCGTAGCCGAGATATGTTGATTTTAATAAATAGCGTCGGCCGCCATTTTGAATGGCCGCCATCTTGGATAGCTAGCCTTTTGGAATGTCTATCACGTGATCTATACATGCCAGTGTACAAGTGCTGAAAGTTTCATCTGGTCCCCCCACTTTATACCAAATCATCGTTTTTTGACTTCTGGCACAAGGACTCCGTACAGCATGATCCCAGGTATAATAAAACGCTGGAAAATATATGGAAAGAAATATATATCGTGATTTTGAACGAAGAAATGGTATATGTTTCTCTCTTGGCAGAAAGACATATGTCTCTTATATTTTAAATGACATTGCAACTTATGAGGGAATAATATTATAATCCTTCTGGAGTTCCTGCAACACATTTATTACCATTAGGAAGCATAAACTCCTTTTTTTCCCTCTCAAGGTGGACACCTTATGCCAACATCGCACTTTGTACGAATATCTCTTGAAATTCTGTTATCCATCGTGACATACTTCTTCCTCTTCGCTCCTACATTCAGCTCCATCCTCACAATCTTAGCATCCGAACATTCTACCTCTTTTTTTTCAAATAAACAATCAAATCTTTCTGTCGGGGGTGTGGTTTACCTACGACTGAGTTGAAGCTATGGTTCCACCCTTCCACAGCATTATTTGTTCTACGTCTTCTTTGGTGAGAGTTCTACATGCCAATTGATACATGTGGATTTTCCAACCACTGGTCTACAAAGTAATAAAAGAAATCAGTCAGTTTCGTGTTCTTCTGCGTTACTGTGGATATGTAGCCATCCTTCCTCCACTTCTGTTGGCTTTAAAAAGGCTAGGGCAGCACACATCCTCATGGAGTACCGTACTTCCTGATTTGATGTATACATATTGCAAGACCGATGGTTTGAACCTTCCTCCAGAGACTTTGTGAGAAATGGAAGCGACCTTGTATTTTACATCTTTAAACCTTAGATATGTTTAATAACATCAATAGCTCCTGCCTCGAAATCGATTTTTACGGTTTCAGGCGACCATTTGGATACTACTCGAAGGATAGTTTTAAATAGGCGAACGTAGGTAATCTTTCTCTTGTTAGGAAGCAGAGGAAACATCACAGGCGTAACGGTGGTCTCTTCTCTAGTGCTTCCTAAATCCACATGCACAGTGTCCAACTGAGCGAACTGCTTGCTAACACTCCTAAAGTTTCCATCCAAGAAAACACTCTTTTGTTGCTTTAATATTTGTTTCACTCTTGAACTAACAAATATTAGCAACCTCTCACTTTCACAGTCATCAACTAGTAAAAAAGTGTTGCCATCTACCATGACTAAATTTTCTGGATCCAAAGTCACTTCGTCACGACGACTTGGCTCAGTCTGTACACCCTGAGCTACACGCCGCTGTCTACGCAATGTAGTTTTAAAAACAGAAAACTGAGGAATTTTGGTCACTAGTTCAAATCATGTCTGCTGTAGGTCTTTGAATTCATCGTCAAAGAGCTGAAAAGCTAAAAAGTACAGTTATGTATAATATGCAATAATATTAAAACAAATAACGCACTTCAAATAGAAACATTGTATTAAGGAGAAAACATTTCCATGTAAAATAAATCAAGAAAATTGTCTTTCAATATTAAGGTTTGATGCCACCTCGGAGAGCCACGAAGAACTGTTCAGGTGGCGCAATTGATTCTGTAAATAATAATAATCATCTTCGACACATAGAATTGATATTAACGTCGTTAACGAGCAGGTGAGCTTCTAAGGACGGAACCTACAGTTTTTGGTAAAGTGGACTCCGAATCACTTGACCCCAACGGGATTTGAACCCGTGACCACGCGCATTGAAATAAGAATTTAGGGTGGGTTCGGATCCTGCACTCTACCCAGCTACGTCTCTGCTTGTAACTAGCAGTTTGAATTATATCTGTATCTGATTTAGTTCAATAGATATTTCAGTTTTTGTAAACACTGATTTTGCTAGAATTTAGCATCGGCTATGACATGCGCAGATGCACAGGAGAAAATATTTTATTTTTGTAGTAATATTATTTTAAAAATACTCAAGGTCATAACTGACTGAGGTCTTCTCTGGTTTCGCTCGGTCACATGAGGCAAATGCTGTAATGGTACCTTCAATAAGGCCAGGGTCAATTCCTTCCCACATCCTTGCCCCTCCCCTATTGTTCTGCTATGAAATGTTCGAGTAAAAAGTAACAGATTATAAGTAGATATTTCAATCCACGGAATAATATAAAAAACAATCTCATAAAGGAGAAGATAGTCTTTAATCTCAATCAATAGAATAGTGTATGAACTATTTTCTACGGCAATATTCTAGAATACATACCGTAGCCATATGTTCTTAGGTTAGCTGTACCTGGTATAGATCTCATGCGATTAGGTTACGTAAGGTAGCACACACAGACAAATAATATTAGATTTGTTTTCATAGATTAGCTTTCCCATGTCTCTTCATATGGTATAGTATTCGATTGTATTAGATACAATCCCATAAAACATTACATCTGATGCATGCACTAATGAAAAGCTGTAGAGAAGATAGAAATAAAAAAACACAAAACATAACGATATTTTACAAATAAAAAACAAAATAGTTTTATGCCACAAGGTTAGCAATATAGAAATTCCCCCTTTTAGCTGTTACAAAGCCTAGCACATTACGAAGAAAGTACAACACAATAGTTAATTGTTGAAGCAAAGATATTTATATTGTTGACCATGTCACCAAACATGTCAAGCATCTGTACAAATTTCCATGAAATATATCTTCCACGCAAGGGCGCCGATCCCGGGGGGTGGGATTTGGGGGCCCTGGCCCCCCTAATAGGGGGGCCCATATGATAACGTGAAGTCGGTTCTCCTATTTCTACAGTACATGGTCATTCGTTTTCCCCTTCTACTAAGCTTATCTCCCTTTGGCAAATCTATCTCATTGATAAATTCCTCCCTGAAACTTGTGTGCTACAGTACTTATATAAATTACATCACGTAGAATACCCCCTCGACTGGCTAAGGAGGTAATTCGTGCATTGCTTGTGTTGTTTCTGGAGTTTCGTGCATAACATCGATAAAGACCATTTAGTAAAAAAAAGAAAAGAAAGAATGAAAGAAAAAATAATAACGTAATTTATGTCGTTTATCCCTCGGAACGCCAAGATCGGGAATATCGAGTCAAAAATGACCCATACAGTTGAAGTATTATTTTTGTCCATTAGTCATTAAATGGAAGAGTGAAATTCTGTGTACTCCGCGTACTTTCAGCAATGTAATCCCTTCATTTGCAAGAATCAGAATACAACAGATACGGTGTGCTTTACATGTGAGAGTGAGAAAGGAAGGTAGTTTGATTCTGATAGTTTTATATGTCGTACTTTATATGTGTAAATAAGTAAGAGACTCATGGTACCTTTATTTTTCTGCAGCCATGAAAACGGATGCGAAGTTAATATGATGTATTAGTTTCTTTTTTGTTTCATTATTTTGTAGTATCTACTTGAAAAAATAAATACAATAAATAAATTCAATACAATGCAATAAATACTATACAATGAATACACCATACTCTAAAATACCTTGATTTCGAACAAGTACTTTATTTCATACGAGAAATATACATGCTTCAAAAATGACTCATCTTGACGTTCCGTGAGATGAAATTATCTTGGCGTCCCGAGGGTTAAGGATCATTCATCGTGATTTTGTGATATAGAAACATTAAGAAAAAGATATATATACCAGAAAAATAAGCGACAAGAACTCACACAAAAGCAGGAGTAGACTTGCACTTGCAAATATATCCTTCAAACTGCTGTTTGGATGCAATTATTGTTTGTCGTTAATACCTTAATTTTCAGTTTCTGATACAACTTATCTAAAGGGAAACTATATACAGCGAAAAAAAAAAGTATTTGAACAAGTTCGACAAAGAGGCGCCATCTCTTAGTTAAACCGGAAACTACTTATGCATATACCTGGTATGTCTCAGTACCTTTTACCTTCCACAAGTAATTTGAAATTAAAGTGAATAGTTCCAATTATGTTCAACTCACTTTGTTCCCCATGCTGCTTCTTTATGCCTGACACGGTGTGGATTACTTCAATACACCACGCAGAGTGCTCTTGTACACAAAAGAATTCCTAGAACATTTATTTCGAGAGTAGTATGGGGTTGTCCAAATACATTTTTTGCCATGAATTTACGTAGTTATCACTCTTTCGTTGCCTGTTACCTTGCAGGTGTATCGAGTACTAGTTATTTCTATACCATTCTATCTAAGGTATCCAAATTATCATAAACAGGCAAGAGATTTCGAAATGGATCACGTTTTGCGTGTGATAAGTCTGTTTTTCCTCTTTGTTGAACTCATCCAAATATTTTTCTCACTGTAGGTGAGACAGAAGCTTCTTGAACCATGCCTGTCGAGATCGAGAACCGAGAATTTAAGAAAAAAATTGTCAAATAAAGCAGTAGCATGGCGGAAGGGTGAGCCGGACAGAAAGAGAACCACGTTCGGGAAAGCTAGATAACTCCTCTGCATAGACTATAATTAGTTCATGTTGTTTCCTATGTTTATTTTCTAGTAACAGCAGAAACTTTATTCTTATTAGTTATTAGCTTTATTGATTTTTTTAACGTTGTATAAACATTGTTAAATTCTGTAATAACTGGGTCTGGGGAAGCCTTGATAATGACTATATGTACACTACTATGTGTGTTTTTTTATGAATATACAAAATTTGGCAAAATCTGAATTGGATTTGTATCATATGTGCCTTCTTAGACCCTCACCTGAAAAAAAAAATCTGAATGGGCCCCCCCAAACTTACAGAGAAATCGGCGCCCTTGCTTCCACGATTACCTTATTCCTATGCCGCATAACCGTCTTATAAAACCATCAAACACTGAAGACCTGCTTCCTTAGTAAGATCATCCGTTAAATAGTTCACTATTCGATCCATAATTAAAATATATGTAATACAGTTCATATCACACACAAGACACAAAGATTAATTTCATCCATTATACAGAAAAAGGATAACAGCTGATTCTCGATACTTCATTTTATCACCAAGATCATAAACAATCAAGTAGTACCTTCAAAATACTATTAAACCATTGGTAATAACGTCAGACCATAGAGTAGCTAACACGTAGAAAGTGCATTCTATTTCTATTGTGGACCAGAGAGTAAGTAATCAATAGATTGTAGCAACAAATATTAAAAGTATTCCAAATTAATTTCCAACACCTATCACGACCTGTGGCAGAGATATTTAAAGGTCGTTAATAAATTCAATTCACGAAAATCTCTGGAAATCAGTTTTTCTTAACTTGATTTATATATAAAAACATACGCACTTGTGAAAAAGTTGTGTCCTCCTCGCGAGCTCTCTTTTTAGTCTGTATTATGGACATCAATGCTGGCAACATCAGGAACACAATCACGGCTCTCTTCTGTAACAAATTCACCGTTGTTGGTAAACAATTTTCCGCTACTTGGACACGCAACACAACTTAACCACACTTCTTCTTTGTATACCGATATCCATTAAATATTAAACTGGGTTGGCCCCTTTTAGTTGTAGAAAACTCCATCGTAGGAACAGAGGTTAACTATTTTCGAACGCTGATTCAAATAACGTCAATAATATCTCCATTCTTCGCCCTGCCTTAGGCACCAATCCTTTATTGAGATATGACTCATCACCTGTATGCCCTAGACAGGTTGCATCCATTGACCTTGGCTGGGACGAAACGCTACTCATTAGCGTGTTCACTAATCCGTGAAAACAGACTCGGACAAACTGTTGGATTTTGCGAACAATTTTGGCGTGGGACGAAACGCTACCGATTCAAACTAGCTCCCTTGCGTCGTTGAACTAAATTGAATCGGGTCCATCCATGCCTGTCATAACAATTATATTCTGCTTCTTGTCGATAAATACATCAAAGGAGGACTAACTTCATACAATTTTCTTCCATCATATTCGGGAAAATTGTCACACTTTTTTTTAGAATAGGCTTAAGACGGAATTGAATGACACAGTCACAAACTTTATTAATATATATCCTAAAGTATGGAGAGGTATAAATCAAAACATTTTATTCAGAAATCTTTCAATTATAAAGTGATTAGTAGTTTGTAAATTACTCTCTTCGTATACATCGGGTTTCTATAATTTCCAGCTAATTGCATAGCCAAACTTCCACTTATTAGTTAAAATTGTAAAAAAAGCCTATTGCAGTTTGGACTAAATTTCATGTATTTCGACTCAAACATTGTTCTACTTATTTTCTTGACATCTGTTGACCGGAAGTTAAAAATATTACTTTTTGAAAGAATTTTACCAACAATGCTACTCGATTAGATTAGAATAAATTGAATTAACAAACAAATTTTATTACTAACAAAATTAATTATCATAGTCGTAAGCACAATGCATATTCAAAATCATTTTCAAGAAAACTGAGAAAGTTCTCAAGGAGGAACATATGCCTGTAAGCAACTTCCATTAGTTGATCATAAAATGTTTCGAATACAACTGGACGATTAAAATACGCCAGCACTTGTAAGTAAATGCATAATTCCAAATGAAGTTTGAAACTAAAAGCTGTGAAAACATATTAACACAAAATGATGTCTCAGTATCTTGTATATGCTGCAAACGTGCCTTAAGGTTAATGTAAAGCCATGATTTTCAACAAGAAAAATGGCAGCACTGTGTATATGTTTAATGTATTTTTATAATTCATGAAATTTCACTGCTGCTCCTACAAATTCATGCCTAAGAGAGATCAAACTTTCAAGGAAGAAAATTCATAACCTATTCAAGAGTTCTAACCGTGCCGAGTTTTTATTTTCTTTCTTGTTCAATTTTATAGGTTTGGACTCGCTTTGCTTCGCTGGAGGCGCTGCCCCCAGACCCCCGTGGGAGCTGCGCTCCCAACATAGGGGGTTGGGGGGGGGGGCTGCGCCCCCCTTTATCGTAAACAGATACTTTCTTGCAGACTCCATGGTACAAATATACCACTCCCGGAGGGCTGCGCCCCCATATGTTTTTTTTTAAAATATTTTTGTGACATACTGGTTATGGTACACTTTCATGGCAAACTTCGTTTGTTTAGCTTTAGTCGGTTAGAAACTGTGTTTTCGGTCGGCCATTTTGGATTAATGATGCTGACTTTCCCAAACCTTTGTTCTATTTCTCGAGACTACTAGTTATGATACACCTCGTAAATTTCGTATCTCTAGCTAAAACGCTGTGGAAAATGGCTTTTTAAGTCCGCCATTTTATATCCAAGATGGCGTCTTTGAACACATCTCGTAATATTTACGTAACGTACTGATGATATTCTACCTTCATTCCAAATCTCATTTCAGTAGCCCCAGGCGTTTAGGCTGTGTAATCAATAAAACAATGACTTTTGCGGCCATTTTGGATCCAAGATGGCCAGTTTTCAACATTTTATTATATTGTCGTGACTTACACGTGAAGACACAACTAAAAATAAAATTTAATTTCTCTAGCTCAAACGGTGTAGAAAATGATTTTGCGCGGCCATTTTGAATCCAAGATGGTGACTTTCGCATAATTTTGTATTTATTTCCTAAACTACTAGTTATGATACACATTCATCCAAAATTTTGTATCATTATCACAAATGTTGTGGAAAATTGAGTTTTAAGTTCGCTATTTTGAATCCAATATGGCGTCTTTAGGTACATTGTGTTATATTTTCGTAACCTACAATTGATACTGTACCTCTATAAGAAAATTCAATTCAATAGCCCCAGTAGTTAAAGCTATCTATTCTATACAACAATGGGCTTGGCGGCCAGTTTGAATCCAAGATGGCGACTTTTACAAAATTTGAAAATATTTTCCTTATCTACTAACGAGAATGTACCTCCATGCCTAATTTCAATTCAATAGCCCCAGCCGTTTAGGCTACCTATTCTATAGAACAATGGGTTCGGCTGCCATTTTGGATCCAAGATGGCGACTTTTTCAAAATGTTTAATTTTTTCCTTTACCTACTCATGGTCCTACACCTTCATACCAAATTTGGTGTTTCTAGCTCCAGTAGTTTGGCCTGTGAATTTATATGGGTGAGTCAGTCAGTGAATGAGTGTGTCAGTGTCCATGGGGCTATATAGTATATGGATATCCATAATAATGAAGCGATTTCAACAATGAACAAGAAAGGAAATTTAAAAAATCGGCACGGATAGAACTCTTGAATTACTTATGAACATTAATCCCTGACAGCTTGAACTCTCTAGGCATGAATTTGTAGGAGCAACGTTGAAATTTCGTTCAACGATAAAAATACATTAGACATATACGGAGATAGTGCTGTCATCTTTTGTTGGAGACCTTGGCTTTACATTAACCTTAAGGGATGTTTTTTCGATCCACACGCTCTTATTTGTTCCTTAAAAGCATCGTTACAAACACTGACACTAAATATCTTCTTCCTTACATCGGTTAAATGTTGCAGTATGGCAATTGAGTGTGGTTTAGAACGCACTATTGCAAGTCGGCGAATGAAACAACATACATTATTGGAAAGTACGCGTAGGTATAGGAAAGAACATCACGTATTGACAAAATCGTATCACACAAGTCCAGAAACCAAGGGATGCAAATGCCATTGACAAATAAATATGTTTGAGGTAATCTTTTATGTTGTAAACCGAAACATACGAGACACGAAATTGTCATATTTTGTACATGGATACATTTATGGCCAAGGTTTCTTTGTACAAAATATGGCAGCCTTGTGTCATATATAATCCGGATTATATATAAAAGATTACTTGAAACTTCTTTTTTTGTAAATGTTACGTATATCCTTTGGCTTTTGCAGTCGACAAATATATTTAAAGTATGACTTTTGAGGGATTCAGGGAAAACGTACTGAAGAAATATGAAGTCAGTTTCACTTCATCTGCTTTCGTTGAAGCTGTGTCCTATGTCACAGACACCGCTTAGAGTACCAGAAAGAATGAATGCATGTGTTGCTAGCAGAGTGCAGAACATCCATATAAAATGGATGTTGCAAGAATCAAATTATGAAGTCAGCTTCCTTCTACATGCTTTTGATTAGACGGTAGTGTGCATTAGAGAGTAAGTACATATAGTCCAAAACTACCATAGGAGAAGTTTGTAGCCTCGCAAGACTGAGCATTGTTATTTAAATAATGATCACTGAAGACAGTTGTGAAATAAGTTTTTCATTATCTGCTTCAGTTTAGGCGCTAGAAATTATCTTCTTATGCAAGGGATACAGTGTGCTTTCACAACGGAACGAAGACGTAAGGTGTCGCACTCCTAATAGAAATAAAAATTAAAAATACAGCCAATAGGACATGCTTATGAACGTGCAAATGAGCATGTTCGAAATTTAGATTCCTTTCCTCTTTAAATAGTAATAAATCTTGAATACTGTAGGCTTTCATACACTAAAATTTAGAAATTGGAAACACTCGTAGTTCCAGAAAGATCGACAGAGGCGCTACTTTCCTAACTGTTCCTGCCCTCTGGCGGAAAACAAGGCAACTATTTCTAGTAAGAACACGCTACGAGAGGCCTTATTAATTCCAACGCTGCGTGTGTGAGAGACAATTATTTTTTTTTTAAAGATATTTGACAAATGACAAGCAACGGTTAAATTTTGGAAAACGGCCTCAATAATACTTGTAAATAAAGGTATATTAACGAAATTTGTTTCGATAAAGAAATATTTTACATTACCATTAAAATGTTTCTCTTAGCTTACTAACGAATGAATGTATGGATGTCTCCATCACATTTCTTTGAAATGTGATGGAGACACCGAGATTACCTATCCATCCATCCTGAGTAAGGTGCTGGTCCAATTTCAATCAGTCAAGCCAGCAGAATGCTGAAGTGGTGTAATAACAAAGTAATTTTTCTTTTTTTTACTTTAACAATTCTTTCACACATGGACAGAGGAAAGTATATAATATAAACGTGTTCAACATGGACTAAATATGAAGCTTCAAGTAACTTTTGTGTCTGCTAGCACAAATGAGTTGATAGACGAATAATTAAAATGTGGACAAATTAAAATATTTATTGTAAAATTAGCATGAATCTCTTTAAATAAAGAAAGTTTCCGCATCGAAAAGCAGTTATGAGTTTAGTCACTAGATTTAAAACAGGCGTATAATTTGAACTTGAATTTAATTAAATAAGAACTCCGTACCTCAGATGTGAATTACACTATGCCAATTTTTCCAAAACTCGAGGTCAGGTTATGGATTTGTTGATTTGAGAACTTCTTTTCACATTTTTTGAGACATAGATTTATGATTTCAATTGCCACTCCTCCTACAAACAACCAATTACATATACTTCCTGGGGGAGCATAGTGAAAAGTACAAAACTTGTACTGAGGTCGAAAAACTTTATTTTGTATGGGCCATTCTAATAATTTTTGACTTCGGCCCGTCACGATTATCAGTCAAGTTTTAGTTAAAATCCACAATCACAAACATCCTGTCTCTGCCGGGATTCGAACCCGGGACCTTCGAGTCATACTGAGGTCGAGTGGGTCAAGAAGTGACATAGTGCAATTTACCTAAGAGGTACAGATATATAGTTAAGGTACAAGTCTTTATTGGAAACAAAATTCTGTATATATACATTAACATGTGTACTTACAGTATCTCATGCGTTTGTTTCTAAAACATTTGTTTTCTGTTAGTAAAATTTTTCACATGTCCAGTTATCAATGGTTCGTTTTTAATAGCAAATTAAATACGAACCATTGATAACTGGACATGTGAAAAATTTTCAGGGGTAATATCGATAATTTGTGGGTCAAATCTGATAACCTATTTACGGGGACTTACTACAAATAAATTGTTTAAGTTCTATTACGCTACGTAGAACTTAAGATTACTTTTAGAACACATCCACAATCTCTTTTTACTAAACTTTGTTGGGAATAATATTGTACGCCGCAAATCCACATCGCCACCAGCATATTCCTCGTCTAATAGCCGGATGTGAAATGTGCTCTTTTCCCCACAAATTGATTATTTTAGGCCTGATTACTGTTTCGAAATTTCCAAGTGATGTAACATGTAGTTTTACTATTTCTTTTGGTAATATTGAGTCGTTGTAGCTCAGGCATTAGCACTCTGACTGCGAATCGGTTGACCCGGGTTCAAATTACGACCAGGATTATTTCCGTTGGTCGTAATTCTCATTGGTCTTCTTCACTGATCCCATTCCTGAGGCTCTGAGGTGCATACAGCTTCTTAACCAAAGTATTCGTTGCACTCTCAGCACCTTGGGAGGTAAAAGCTCGACCCCTTCTACCTGATTTCATGCCATCCATTGAAAATATTTGGAGGACCATCTCTTCATCTCCCATACGACATTCATGGTGCCTAAAAATAGCGCCAGATTGCACAATTGTAGATTCAGAGGTTGCAACGCTAAGACATCGGAACTAAGATATTCCATGCATGGCCAATGCAGAGATGTGATAACGCTAGATCTATTATTTTCGGAAATATAGGAAAATGTATGTATGTTCAAAAGTTTAACCGATGGATATGTAATAGAGATAACAGTTATCTTCTACGTCTAGCACAAAAGGAGTTTGCTTGAGCTGTAATTGAGCACAGCATTTCACATCAATACTAACTCAGCCACTAATATTAATTCTATATTTCTAGGATAGAATTAATGACCATAAGAAACAGTTTACATCAAGACAATTGATGAAATTTAATCTGAGACGTAGAAAAAAATCTAGGTTTTCATTAATAAACTATTAGTTTACGTATGTTCTCATTATGTTGTTTATTCTGCTCTGCTTATATGTTCACGTAAGTAATGCATAAGATAAAATATTCAGTTTTACTGTCGTATTAACAATATAGTTAATAAAAATAAACATTAGGGTAGGAATATTTTCTTTCAGAGACGAAATATTTACGTACGTCTAACTTCTCAACGTACACATAGTTCCCGAAAGTACCACGCAGGAGCCACTTACGCAAATAATCGTGCCATCTATCGGATAAACTGGGAACTATGCGCTGAAGCAGTAATCGGAGAAAGAGAGCTTGAGAAGTTTAAATAATTGTTTCTTCATTTTTTCCCCTTACTTATGTGCCTTAAATAAAATGATCTAAGATTGAAGCCAGTACTTATATATATATTTGTGATTATAGTTGACGTAGGAATGTAGACTTAATGCCGTTATTTCAGTCACCGTGCTTGTTTCATATTTCACGGCATTTCTCCTTCCAGCAAATTTTGGATCGTGGAGCGAACGGAGACTCTAATTGATATGAATATTATAGCAACACACTATTAAATACGTCACTCACTTTGAATTATTCAGTCATTATTCTACATATCAAAATTCACACTAGAACAATTTAAAACAACAAGGGTTTACATTAAAATGAACCTAATTGTACACTCATATTCATTAAAGATGACCGCCGGATTGCTTTCTAAGACCAGTCCGGATGTTGCAAAATTCGGAATACGAATGCAGTGGCAATCAGAGGATATGGAATATTTATCTTAGATCAATATCGAACATAGTTTTGGTATATTTTATCAGAATTAGTAAGTATAACAACCATTTTCTATAGATCTTACTGTACTATATTGTAATTTGTCAATGAAGAAATGCAAATATTTTTTTTGGATAATCAAAATTAACAAGTACTTACTAATATTCTACTCTATGTTGGATGGATCGGTAATATTTTCAATAGATATTTACTTCTCATAATATTCAACAAGTATACTTGTATCATGAAGAACGGTGTTTCCTCGAGTGACGCTACATCACAAACGAGTCTATTAGCGGCACTCACATAAATACAGCTAATTTTGGATCTAGAGAACTATAAGCCCTATTTCATGCTTGAACTTGCATTTGGAAGCTCTTTGAGATACTAAGACAAAGAAGAAGAAAAAAATATTTCGTAGGACCTCCCTGGGATCCCCTAGGGCAGTTCAAGATAATTCAAAAATTCACATTTCTGACCACAGAACTGACCCAAGTCCATATAGGCGGCAGAAACTTGGAGAATCGTAATCTACGCTTCAATACCTTTCAAACGGCGTATCACATGTCAGAATCGGTAAAGGGGTTCAAAAGGTTTTTTTTTTATCCCAATCACAGAATTTTCACAACTGATCGGAAAGTGTGTCTGCCATTCTGTCTGTCTTTTTGTTTTAGCCCCAAATGGTTGCTATCAGGGAGTTTTAGGGATCAATTGCAGGCTTCGTAGAGGCAATTTGATGCTTATATTTTAATAGGAATTACCGTTTTCGAGATACGGAATCTACCATTGTCCAAAATCAACCTTTTGTATGATATCATCGACTGAACACCCTGTACTGAACACCCTGCTTTCGAATGATATCATCGACATATGTGCATCTTGTACGTGGAAAGGGAAAATTATGTTAATTCGGGAAATTTCCCTCTGAAAAATCATCTTTTTAAAGTTTCAAGCTCTCAGGTAAGGGTACACGAGCATAATGAACATTGAAAAATAGTATGGTATATAGGCAATGCGTGCTGTAAATTTGATTCCGATATCTTCAATGAATATGAAAAAAAAAAAAATGATTTTTTACCAACGCTCTCTGTGTATAGGTCTACGAAACCAATCCTATAACCTAACATGTAAACAGAACATGACAAACTTTTCCAAACACAACACTATTCAGCCGACGTCATTCTTCTCAGAATAATATAGGCTTTCAAATCGTACCACACACATGTATACATAATGCACGAAAAAAGGAAAATCGGGAATAATTTTGAAACTTTCCCTGTAAAAAATCCCTTTTGGTGGTAACTTTGTGGCACTCTGGAGCAGCCTTGGATATAGGTATCCGATTATAATCTGCCTTGAAAAATAATATGGTATTTACGTAGTGCACCTAACTTTCCCTAAAGGTATGAGAGAAAAAAAATCACAATATTACAATGACAAATTAACAGAAACTAATACAATATTTAGAGAGAACGATTTATTTTATAACTTTGTTTTTCAAACTGTTTTGAGAAAACAAGACTACTATTTTTTTAACTGTATAACATTCTAAAATAACCTACATGCAGTACTGCGAATGGTTTACACAGAGAAAGGCCAAAGCGAATATGCCCAATAGGTGGGAGGAGATTTACGCAAAATGCAACGCTTATACGCGGGTAAAACAGCCAGAAAAACATAAGGAACTTTTATGATGCCTATAAGCAGTTTTCTCATCAAGCGTAAGATCTTCCATGATGCTTTTAAAGGGGTTAAACCATTTAAACGGTTAATTTTCCATAAAGTACACTCATAGAAAAATGATCAGAATCTAAGACTTAACTACCTGGATTGAGTTTGAACACTAAAGGTTTTATTTTCTGAGGATAAATTTCTTTTCAACAATTTAACAGGAGACAAGATTGTTATCACAAAACAATGCGATTGTATTACGATTAGGTAGTTAAGATACAATCTAGTTTGGACATTATTATACCACTTAGAAAGTATTTGTTGCTTATAATAATTTTCTGAACCCATCAACTGAACAAAAGATCCTCGTGTTATATGACATTAAACATTTCGAATGATACAATAGATAAACAAAGAACTGATGTTACAAGCAACCATTTTACACTTTTTTTCAATAACATTGTATGAGCAAACTTTAGATAGCATTACGCTCTTAAGATTCGTAATTCAGTGTCGCTGGTGGGATAAAATAATTATAGGAATTCCGAATCTTGAAGTGCGCATGGCACATTGAGTAGAAATATAAAATCTGTTTAGGTTTTTGTGATTTTAAGGTCACACAAATCCTCGCTTTTTTAAATTAAACTGCTCAAGTACATTATTACCCAATACTTGTTTAATTTGTGAAGATTCTATTCTGAATCGTCATTACTGCACTTTTTGACATGTACTGTCTGTACAATATGTAAAAATAGTTGCTTAAAGTATAACAGTGCTATATGAAGTGCTACTACCTTGAGTTGCCGAGATACTAGAAATCTCGCTTTGAGTGCGCGTGGTTTGGGTTTAATTCCCGACTGGGTCCATTGAAAGAGGTGATTCGGAGCGCACTTTACCTGAATCGGTAGGTTCTATCCTTATAAGCTCATCTCAGTGATTCCGTCAGAACCTATCCGGTGGGTTTGTAACTCAATAAATCCTTGAGACCATCCCCAACTTTAGAATTTTTATAGTCAAAATTCGATAGAAACCGTGCAACCATTTGGATCCTCACCATTTTGACTTTACACTCCCCAAATTGAACATCCTGACGGAATCCCTGAACCAACTACATAACGAAAAGGAAAGCCAACAATCATTGGAGCACCATTATTGATCAACCCTTAACTTTCGCTGATTTTAGGAGGAGAGCCAGGAAAAATCGCTACTGACCTTCAGCCCATTCGAAACCTGGGATTCCAACAGGCATTCTAGAACTGAAAAAATCTGGGAACGGTATGCGCAATTACGGGAGGTACTTTGGGAAAGACAAATTCCGTATTTACTTTTTTTTTCCATTTTGTAATTTTTGTTTGTTTTTGAACATTCCTCGTATAAATGCTTAAAACGTGTAAGCGGGTACAAAACAAAACGTAAAACTCGGATGCAATATATCGGAACACAAGTTCAAGAGAATATTGAATAGTATTATATTTTCTAATTCTCTGGGAAGAAATGCAACTTCGCAAACTGATACATTTTTAATCGCTGCCGTGAAAAACGTGGGACAACTCGTGTACAAAACCTGCAAAATGAGATAAGTCTGATGTCATCATCATCATCATATTCAGCCGTTTTCTATCCACTGCTGGATGAAGGCCTCCCCCTTTTCTTTCCACATATCTCGGTCTGCTGATATCCTCATCCATGTAGCTCCTGAAAAACGCTTGTACTATCTATTTTGTCAAAATTTACACTTAGCTTGTTGGTAGTTGCGTGCAAAGTATAAATGGCAGGTTTAACAAGACATGTTTGATTTTTTTTGTATTTTTGGCCGAAGTTTTGTTTATAAGAAAGTGTATTTAAATCATTGTACGGTACTTAACAACATGTTACATATGCCGCTATAATGATGAAAGATTTTCATAGATGGCAGAGCCAACTAAGGTATCCCTTAAACCAGCTTTTTCTCAGAAGCTTTTAATATCCTTGGAGAAGTGATTTATCAATAAAATCTAAATTTTGTTTATAACTTTGCTGTCTTAAGTAATTAAGATGAAACACTTTTGTTTCTAAGTTAATTGTAAATCCAATTTACCATCCGATGATACTTAACGTAACATAAATCATTATTTGATATAAATATATCTATGTATTATTCCATGACTGTATTTTGATCACCGCAAATGAAAATTTTTAGTCGGAGACGTAATTGAAACTCTGAAGAAGGGTTTCAAATTGTTTTCTTGAAATTTAACTAAACGTAACAAATTTAACGAAAATTAGTAGATACATAATTTAAAGTTTCTTATATCAAAATAACCTATTGCTTACCAATGTTTAACTTCTAAAACGACACATTTACAGCGTACTTGATTCTTTTCAAATTAATCAAAATTATCTTAGTGTCAAAAATGGCAAACATTAAGTACTTACAAGGTCATAAAATGAGTTAGTTGAGGGATATTCCCAGACGTAGAGCACTGGCAAAACATTTCTCCCAGTTCCCTTGAAAAAGTCAGGATAGTTGGTAGAATGGAACGTAACTAACAAAAATCAGAAATCCTTCAGTTTCCAAAAATATTTAAGTAAAGAATACTTCCAAATTTTCTCTACTAATATAGTTTCAAGTTGCGACTATTATTGAGATCCAGATCGTTAACCTGCATAACAGTAGAAAAAAAATGTAAGTATTTTTTATTTGAATATTTTTGGAAACTGAAGGGTTTCTGATTTTTGTTAGTCACGTTCCATTTTACCAACTATCCTGACTTTTTCAAGGGAACTGGGAGAAAACGTTTAAAGCCATCCGCACACGGGGCAAATCAAAACCAATTCAATACTAAGACAACATTCCACCCAATGCTGTTATTCATGAAAAGTTTAAATAATGATATCTGTCAAGGGGAGGTTGTATATGGATTATCTTTCTCGCAATGGAATTTGAGTAAGCATCCTGATGTATAGTTCTTTGAAAACATTAGCTTCGGGACCCATCAACATTTTATTGTAGGTCTATGAAAACCACAATCGTCCAAAAATATATGTTAAACTTCACATGTTATATTCAACAGGCTGAAAACCGACAAGACTAGCAAAATGTCGAGAATGTCTTTTTATTTTCATTAATTCTATTTAATGAAGATGTGAAAATATATTTTTCGCCTTTTAAATCATTAAGACGTAGACAATACGCTGCTTTAAAAAGCACTATTTCCGCTCGCTCAGCCATAATAAATAACACCATTTGCTCACTTTTGACCCTCACCACGAACTGAAGTCAGCGAGAGTTATGTTAACTTTCGTTGCTTTATGATATCTCAATATAGCAGAACAAAAGAGTAGACAAGAAAACCGGATATGTTGATTTTGAAATTTGGGGTTTTTAGCCAGCTTTTGAAGCCATTAGGACCACAGTGCGTTGGTTGGTGCGGAAAGAAAGGTTTGTTTAACAATAGTTGTGAATATACTGTGCTGGATGTATCTTATTTTAAAGCAAAGACATATACTTCTAAGAGGACTTTTATACTCTAATCATTGGATTTAATATAAAAAGAAGTGTATTATATAATTGAAATTCTATTGACTTGAATTTTTAATTCTATTTTGTTTTAATTAGGTTGAGAAGCATCTATGGTTTAGAGCCATCAAATGTCTGAGGGATAGCTTACGCCTAGGGTTGCTAAGATTGGGAAATAAAACTACGGTACCTCTAAGTAGGAATCAGGAGTTGCATAAACCACAGGGGATAGAAACACCCCCCCCCAAAAAAACACCGCAACGTTTCTTTGTGCAGCAGAAAGACGTAATCGAAACGTAGGACTGGTGGACAATACATAAAAATATCCCTTTCCACCGTAAAAAAGGAGGAAATTACAATACCTCAACTTGAATAGATTAAAACTAGACGGAACTGCTACTGACTAATGTAGACGCTCCAAGAGAAAATATATCAAGTAAACCACAATACCAGTAACACAAAGAAAATAATTAGGGCCATATTATGTAGGATTACCTAAAAACTATGAACTAAAAAAATAACAAAAAAGAGAAGAAATAATCATGCAGAAAAAGAGAGAGAGCAAAGAAATGAGTCCGCTCCTCTTTTCAAACAGGACAAATAAAACTAGGATATGGAAAAGACTGGAATAAGAGAGTCTGGAAAATCAGATCTGATTATTGTCTCTGACATATGGATTATCAGAAACTAAATAGCAGTCTTATATAGGGCTGGTTAAAGATTTGTATCGGCCACAGACTTTAATCACAAAATTGGTACAATTTCCAGGCCTGCTGGTGAAATACTGGCTTGTTGGCAAACCAATCCTTGAATATATATATATTTTTTTTAAATAGAAAATTAGTAGTAAGTTTTTACTAAAAATGTTAAGAAATGTTTAGTGCGCTATTCCTTCTCCAGCATCGTTGAGTATTGTAGTTCTGGCAATTATATAGAAGCATCATCTGTAGGGTAAATTTTTTACATTATGTTTTTTAATGTAAATTATAAAACTACTATACGCTAGACAAAGTCCATTAAGTTTTAGGTATATCGTTAATGAGTGATAATAAAATAAACGATAAAATGAAGTGAAAGTGTTCTATTTTGAAAACAAAGGCTGGTCAGGCTCAGAGATTTTCGTGTTTTAAATTAACAACAAAGTTTCTATCAAAGTCACCAGTAATATCTCAAATATTCTTATTATTTAATTAGCGAGGACAATCAACTAGTTTTCAAAATCACACCGGTTGTACCAGTTCCGGCAAGACCTTGGAATCCGGTCACCGGTTCAATAAAAAAAATCACTAAAATTTCCTGCCAGGCCGGTATAATACTGCCCGGTTGGAAACCCTAGCGCGTCTCTCGTAGATAACACAATACCTTTATTGTCACAAGGATGGGAAATGTAGAGGCTAAGATCTATTAAATAGAACGTATCCTCTCGGCAAGGCCTAATATTACTTCTTCAGTCAGGCTAAAGATCTTGTCTCTATTTCTTCTGTACGTTCAATCATTTTGCGCGGAATCGCACGCAGCCAAGTTCCAAGCCAACCCGACTAACGGTGCCAAGTAGCTTTACACGAAACACTAAAAAAGACCGAATAAGAGTTAAATTATCATTTACAAGACATCACTGCTTAGTTACTAATTATCCCAGGACCATCAAATTACCAACGTTTACTAGTAATACGATTTTGTATAACACTGCTAAACCTCAAGTCAAATGGTTCATGGGGGGCAGAGTTATAAGCCCCCAAAGTATGCTCTTTTCGTGTAATAACCGCTCACTGACTGACTGACTCACTCACTCACTGACATAAATGTTTGACATGTCCCCGACTAGCTAGAAGTAGAAAACTTTACACATGCTTAGGGGGGTAACATGCAAAGCTCCAGAAAAAAAACCTCAAATTGTAAAATCACTATCATGTTCTGACATGTTCCTGATTAACTAGAAAAACAAAATTTTACACATGATTAGGGGGTTACTTGTAAACCTCCACAGAAGTCCAAAATCTGAGGTGCGATGCCTAGGGGGACAAAATAGCCCCTTAAATTGTAAAATCAACGTAAATGTTCTGACATGTTCCTGACTGGTTAGAAATACAAAATTTTATATCTACTTAGGGGATTGAAATCGTCTCAGCAAGATCTGTTTTGAAAGAAGTACTTAGAATCGCTAACATACTAATAAACCCCATCAACTCCAAAAGTACTCCTTAAAATAAAGTGATTCGCTATATAGTATGCCACATATCGTTGAAATTGGCTCAACGTGATATTTTTATGAACTAGTAACAGCAACAGCTAACTTACTCCTGACTACCATCAACCCCGAAAACCTATCCCTAAATAGAAAATTAAATTTACAAAAGTTGTGATATCCGAATTCAAAACACTCCGTGTCAAAAACAAAGCCAGGTTTCCAAGCAGTACAAAAAAAGAAAAAATGTTTCATCATATGGAAGTTTTTATTTATAAAACTGGCCAAGCTCTTTCCCGAGTAGTTCTCATATCGATTTAGCTAGGTTTTATGAAACAAATGAAATTTTCTTATACTACATACATGCCTGGGATTCTTTCAAGAACTATTGGCACCTACTTAAACAATGTACTGTTCGATTAAATTTCAGAGCAGTTGGCCAAGGGCCTGAAAAAATACCAGTCATGTAAGCAGTATAAGAAAATTTTAGTTGTTTATTGAAACTTAGATAAATCGATATAAGAACTACGTGGAGCGAGCGAGGTATACGACTAGATTACAGGTAAGAGGTTTAGGACTGTTGATCATGCCTTCCATTTATGTTGCTAAATTTAACAAAATGAAAGAAGTATTTTGTTGAGGAGGTAGGACGCAACTGTGGCAGTCCTATTAACATCATGAGTTGTTTTAGGTAAAACAGTGTGATGTGGGAAAAGGTGGGGAGGGAGAGGAGATGGATGCCATCTGCTGTTAAGGCGACTTAGTCACATAGTTGGAACAAGGATTTGATGATTAAGGACGGAATTTGTCAATATGAGTTGTTGCTGAGTGAATATTAAGGAGTTGGGTGTGACATTCAATATGTCATCCTAGGTGGATTGAATTTTGTGTGCGATGCCAAAAATATGTTGTGAGTTTCATGATGTATTCTGCAAGGTATGGTAGATCAAGATCTTCATGGAGCTGGGAAATTCGAGTGTCATGTGAATGTCCTGTGATGATTCGGGCAGCTCGATTCTGTACTCTTTGTAGCAGGTGCAGGTATGTGGGCGCTGCATGGTTCCACGCTGGTGCTGCATTAGTTAGGAGTGATCGGATCATCATAAAATATATATGGAGTCGAGTTTCAAGAGAGAATACTGGACTGTAAAGCAGTGGATACAGTGCTAATACTCTAGTTGTTGCAGTTTTGGCAAGAGATTGCAGACGTTGTCGAAATGTGAGTTTCCTATCAAGGCCGACACCCAGATATTTGGCATACGTTGAGTAATTTAGCTGGTTATCAAATAATGTGAACTGTTGCGGTTCGTGGAGTCTTCTTCTTGTAAACGGAACAACATAGGTCTTGATCTGTGTTTAATTTAATACGCCATTTGCTGGTCCATTCTCCTAGCAGTTGTAGATGCATTTATAGAAATCGCTGTGCATAGCATAGGTGTTTATCTGAGGCAAATATTGCCATATGGTCTGCAAAAGTGGCGATTTGAATTTGCGGTGTGGTCGGAATTTCTGCTGTTTACAGATTAAAGAGTAACAGTGCAAGAACGGAGCCCTGAGGGACACCAGAGAGGATGTTCCTGTGACTTGATGCTGCTTCCTGATTTTATACGAAGTATTTTCTATTGCTGAGATAGGTACGGATGCGTTGAATTAAATAATGTGGAAAATTTTGCTGAATTAATTTGTATATTAAGCCGTTCTGCTAAACTTTGTCGAAGGCTTTTGTTGAGTCCAAAAATATTTCAAATGTGTATTTTTTTAGCATTGAACTGTAATGTCAGGTATTCTATAGTTCTAACTAGTTGTGCAGTGGTGTCCAAACCTTTCCTGAAGCAAAACTGGTGAGACGGATAGAGTTCATGTGAGTCTATGTGACTCTGCAGACGGCGATGGATGATGCGTTCAAAAACTTTGTTGAGGGTTGCAAGAAGCTAATTTAACGTTGATTTATTGGAAATTTGTGGTCTTTGCCAGATTTAGGTATTAGAATGATTTTTGCAAGTTTCCATTCATCAGGAAAGTGACTGTATAGTAGTATAGGATTAAATAGACCTGTAAACTGAACAAGTAGTTTTCTGGGTGAATTCTTTAAGGCAGTTGATGATATTTGATCTGGACCTGAAGCACTACGACCTCGGAGACTCCGGATTATCTTCTGAACTTCTTTTGGTGTGCAGAGATTGGCAGGTTCAAATGGTGTATCTAATTTGGTTTGGCGTATTTGGTTATTTACAAGCGGTATTCTTTCATCATTATATGGTTCCGGATTTAAGTTGAATTGTTTTTCAAGTTGATCTGCAAAGATGAGTGCTTTATCGGCTGGTGTGAAGACAAGTCCAGTAGGTACGTCGAGTGGGTGAGTTGATGCTGCATTTCGTGGGTTAGAGAATGAACGAGCTAACTGCCGGAATTCAAAATTTGGGTTTTGAAGTACAGGGTTGTTGTTGGCCATGCATAATACATAGAAAAGTATATTTGAAGTAGCTACACACACAATTAAACTTGTCACTTTATAATGATAATGAACGTTAACAGATGGCAGGTCCCAATCATCATAGATATAACAATAAGATTTGATGCGAAATAATATAATTGTCTTATAAAACTGATTTATCAGTAAATAACAATTTCTGCATTAACTTTCCTGGGGTAGGTATCTATGAATAGTTATTCATATTTAATCAATTAATTGTAAAAATATTTATGCAACCAATGGTAATTAATGAAAAAAATTTAATTACTCAACTTAAATGTTGGTAACCTTTATCAAATTGTCCAAGCAAAACAAATTAAATAATTTTTAATCGGATACAAATTGAAATCTTCAAGAAAGGATTCAAACTGTATCCTTATAATTTTACAAAATGTAGCAAGAAGTTTATCTTTAATAATTTATTTTTCTAATTCGTAGCTACAATTTCTAATGATAAGCTCTAAACACAATATATTGACAGTGTAATTGAGCATTTTGTTTTATACGGTACTCAAAATAATTAGTAAGAAAACAAGTTTAAAAAATCAGTACATGAAGCAGTGATGAATTCAGACACTTTCACCCAGTGGGGAGGGGTAAGTTGATTTCATTAGAGGGGATCAAATAGGGCAAATTTTTAAATTTTATTTTCTGTTGTTGCAAAAAACAAAATAACAGCAGCATAAGTAGAATGCCGGAGGGCCTCACATTTCAGGGGTCCTAAAAGTGACAGGTGAACACTAAACAACCCAGCCCATATTGATTAAAAGTTCAATTTCAATCTTTCTCAGAGTTGGTAAAGTGAAAGATTGTCTGAACGAAATTTTGCAAGCAATTTGGAAAAGATCTCCGTTTTAGAAATTTGACAACACTGGTTTACACAATTATGGTATGGATTTTACATTCGGGAATATTTTGATTAAATTGCATGCCAATGTTGCTCCTAGGAATACTCTTTATTGTAGAGAAACATAACCCTTTTGGGAATTTGTTAATAATAATGCTCAACCAAACCTGCATTGCCTTCGTGAATTAAAAAAAAACTGGCAACACAAAAAGGAATCTACAAAGCTATCCTAAAATTAAATATTACTATTTGCGTATGAAAATAAACAAAGCATCTAAGTTCCGTATTAAGCAAGTAAACGTAAGCAATAAATAACTTGCTACTCTACATTCACAAGCAAAACGTACAAGGAAAACTATTTGCCAAAATATGTACAGCGTCAGGTCCAAAGACGTCTATCAAGGATTACACTGAAATAAATAGAAAATGAAGAGGGCTAAACTTATCTGACAGGACCTATAACTTAGGCAACACACTAAAAATGTTGAGAAGGAAGATACTTCTTGTACTTAGCACAAAATGATGTAAGCAAAATTTCGCCAAATTGATTTAAATTTCATGTTATCATTAGTGTAAAAAAATAGTGTGTGAAACAACCATACATCTCTTTCATATACTTTAGATTGGAGAACAATGAATAACCAATATATTTAACCAACGTTCGAGTATAGCTCTCCTTTGGTCACCCACCTTGTAAGACAATAGACTGAAACAAAATATAAATAGATGCAAATGCAGAAAATCACACTCTAGAGGACATCGGTGCCGTATGATGTCCTGTTCTTAAACGCTCGTCACAACCCGCACTCAATTACTTTTAAAAGTCTAGGAAAGGGAATAAAAGGGCTTAGTAACGTTAATGTTACACTAATTCTCAGAAACTACAAATTACAAGGAGACCATTCACTATCTGACATTTATGTCAATTATGCTACTGAATTACCACACTCACTTAAATATTAAATTGCTTAGTTAACTAGCACGGAAGCAACTCTGAACCAAATCTGAAATGATAAGAACAAAACTTGTATTAGCAGAGCAAATGCGCACACAGCAAGAATATTAGGTCGATAATCCAACCGAATATAATATTTCTGGAACAAATTAACAGTAGAGTTGAAACATCACAAGAAATAATGTCGCCTCTTTGTAAAGGTAATCAGTAACTGTGCACAATAAGATAAGTACTTTTTAGTTGGTATTTATCAATGTAATAAAACTTATTGAGACTCGAGTGATCCTCCACGTAATGATTTTGTTATTCTATGGCAATAGAATGTACTAATATGTTGTCATTTTTACATTTGTCAACTATTATAACTGTATGTAGACTTCTTTATTGTATTCTCAAGGACTCTGAAAAGAAATAAAATTCCTAAAAACAAACTACTGATAAAAAAAATGGTATTATTTTAAACAATTTAAGCCTCGGTATAATAATGTAGTTGAAGAGCCATAAATTTCTCATTGATGCATACGATTTCTCATTGAAAAATGATAGTACAGATATAAATATTTTTGGTTTCTCTATTTTCTTTAATTAAAAAAAAAATGATTTTCCACTGTCAGAAAGAATGACCACAATTTGCCTACTGTGGCTTTTATTAAGATTTAAACATCAGAACTGATAGTAACGTAAGATATGTCACTCCTTATTTACTATATGCGTGCATTTCGCTTGCCGAGTAGAACTTAAAAAGGCAGAATATACATTTAACTAAACAATTTTAAAATGCATGGAAGTTATGTAATGCAGTTTAAGAACAGTGTTTGGCTTATGTACCAAAGTACTAGACGCTATAATTTCCTGGTTTGGTAAACGACAACTCCTCCCATCCTTTAAGATGGCAACGCCCTTGTACACAACTTGCTATTCAACTTTTGATATTTGTGCCAAATTTTGCAATGATAATCACTCTTCATGAGAATGATGTTTGGAAATACTGGATTAATATTAAAATTATGAAGGAGAACATTTAATCCTTGAACGAACAAGATTTTTTATCACCACTGCTTTTACGGTACATGATTTTTTTCTGCCCAAATCAAGCATATATACGCATGGAGAATCGTTACTTCACAGGGTAAGTATTATTTGCACACCCTAGTCGACGATAAACAACATCAATCAAGAGCTCGGCAACGTACTATTTTTTTTTACTTAGCACAGCGCAAATACTTGAGAAAAATATGCACTGAATGATGCGAACATAAATATTGCCACATGATCCCTCTATATTAAAACATAACACTTTGTTTGGGTCTTACATACGATTAGGAATACACTAACTTACTTCAATGAATATTTCGCACTCACTTGGGTGTATTAAAACGTATGGACAACGTTAATAACTTCCTATTGCGATGTGTATGAAACGGACCCACACTATATTGTCTTGCGCATACCATGAATCTTTCATATATTGGTAGCATCGAAACACACTTCTGGATTAGTTTCTAACTTACAGGTATGTACTTACTGCGACAATTTAATACGCAAACTATAAATTAGGGACCGCGACAAAGTGTCTTTCCGACAAATTGTCTCTCTTCATTTGGTTCTTTGCCGACAAGGTGTCCCACCGACAAAGTGTCTCTACGACAAACTGTCTCTCTTCTCATTTGGTTCATCGGCGACAAAGTGTGTCTCCGACAAACTGTATCGCATTCCTGAGGAGGGACACTTCGACGGGGTCAAACACGACAAACTGTCTCTCTTCTCATTTGGTTCATCAGCGACAAAGTGTCTCTACGACAAACTGTATCGCATTCCTGAGGAGGAACACTTTGACGAGGTCGAGCACGACAAACTGTCTCCCTTTCTCAATTTGGTTCATCGAAGATACATTTTGTCGCCGACAAACTGTCTCTCAAAATCAGGTCCACTTTGTCGTAGAGACACTTTGTCATCGTCCCATAAATTATGATCTGCATATACATTTTCTTTCCATTGTTTAATCATGCACGACACTATACAGGGGATTTCCTTCCAAGAAACATTACTGCTTCAGCGTGCACGTAATTTCCTGCAATCTGTTTTTCCACTTCCATGCCGATAAATACTTATGCTTATAGCCACCTCAACAGTACAGAATAATATTCAAGACGAAACTTACAAATTACACAATATGTCGATCTTTGTCCTCCAAACCCCACGATATTTCCATTATATAAAATAACCAATAATTCAGAACTTGACTTATGCAGGTGAAGTATTTTTTACATATAATCAAACGTGAGAATGTTTGGAACATTGTAACAACTTCAGAAAATTCTTGGAGGCAGGATAATGTACCCATTCTGAAATCTGGAGATAAGACCAATGTCTCTTCATTTTACTCTCTGATGTTATCCAATCCCTTTTCAATAACACACAGCTTAAAGTCATATATCTAGATCTTAGTAAGACTTTCGATATAATTGATTGTAATCTTCTTCTTTATAAATTAACTCAACGATTCAATATCCATGGTAACTTCCTTTGATTATTAGGAGACTATCTCAATGACCGCGAACACCATGTTGTTCTTTCGGGATTCTCTTTTAATTTTTTTTATCGTTCTCTCTTGTGTACCTCAAGGTAGTAGTATAGGATCTCGCATTTTCTTCTATATACGGACGATGCGTTATATTTTCGGTCGTCATCTAAAGCCAGAATTCTTCTTTTTGCTGACAACTGTAAATTATTTCGAGAAATCAGATCATTACAAGATATTGCTGATCTCCCAAATTCCATATTTGACCTCTCGAACTGGTGCAATGCGTGGAACTTAAAAATAAATCCCTCAAAATCTTCTTTTCGTGGTATTTCTTTAAAGTGGAATCAAATCCCATCTGCTATTTCATTCAAGATAATCGTATCTCTAAAGTTTCTTCTCAACGTACCTTGGAGTGGTACTTGACAAAGAAAACCTTTGCTGATAGCGTAACTTCTGTAACTAACAGTTCTATGCGCTTACTCAGTATTCTCTATAGATTTACAGAGCTTAAGAACCTCAATTCATTGAGAATGTTCTACAAGACTTTCATCTCCCATAGAGTTGAATATTGCTCCCCAATTTGCAACATGGATACTGTTTTTAATCTATCTCATATTGATTCTGTTCTGAACTTTTTTCTCGCTATAGTCAAAAGAAGGATTTCATCAGCACATAGCTTAATGAAACCATAGTTTTCCGTTCTTGGTTTCCACGTTCCCTTTTCTCGTCGTAAGCTGGCGGATCTGATGTACTTATACAAGATACTTAACCGGAACCTTAGAACAGGAAAGTTAATATCTAAATTTTATTTCGTGTTCGCTTGCGAATAATCAGAAATAATAACCTAGGTACCACGCCTAGGTTAAGTATGCTGCAGTGATCCCTATTCCATAGACTAGTAATTATATACAATAACCTTGATTCAAATATTGACATTTTCGGATCTGAAAACCGTTTCCCTCGAACATTAAATACCAATATCTGAGTTATTCCTCTTGTGTATTATAATCGTATGTTATTGATATCGCTTGCTGTGTTAGGTTACGTTTTAAAATATAATTTCATGTTATTTAGCTTGTAGAAATGCTATTTAGTTTGTTGTAATGTTATTAGTTTCTGTGTAAAATGGCAAACCTATCTGTATCAGAAACTTAACAAATAAATGAATAAAAGGGTGTTAATTAATTATTATGTGTTATTTTCGTCATTTTTGGCAAATATTATACCTCCCTAATAATCCAGAGTTCCACTACAGTTACGATCTGATGTAAGCAGATTTCAACGTCCGATTTCTTATTTCCAATTATTTTTTTATGTGTGATAACTGGTCAATGTTCATCGTACTCTACATGTACTGAAATCAATCAATAGGTACTAACTTAACAGAAATAGTGTAAATATGCTTCAACATTTTCAAATTACTGTAACTTAACTTGAAATTTGTTATTGCTGTTCGGTTCAATAATATTTTTAAAAAATGTCGCTGCGGAACTCCTTATGGAACGATTCCGTCACATATGGCGTCCGAACGGGTAAGAACTTTTGGATGTCCATAACATACAACAAAATTATTGACCCATTGTTAGACTCAGTATTCAACTGAACAAAACATGTGTATGTGTTGAATTTATTTACTCCTTTTCTTGAAGACCAATTACAGATATCAAGACACTAAATAGTCACGCGTGACATGTACAGGGTATTCATGTGTGTGATATTTCCTTCCATAACATTACTGGTGAAGCGTGCATGTAACTTCCTGCAATATGTTTTGTCCACTTCCATGCAGATAAATATTTACGCTTATAGCCACCTTAACAGCAGAGAAAAATATCCACGACGAAACTTACAAATTGCACTTCATGTGGTTCTTTGTCCTCCTGACCCCACGATATTTCCATTGTATGAAATAACCAATAATTCAAAACTTCACTTATACGCGTGGAGTATTTGTACATATAATCAAATCTGAAGATGTCTGGAATACGGAAACAACTTCAGAAAAGGTTGTCAATTAAATATTATTGATTATTCTTAAATTTTTTGCAATTATTACTCCTCCCTAACAAACTAGAGTTCCACTCCGGTTACGATTTTATATGAACAACTTTGCACCTCCGATTTCTTATTTCCAATTAATTTTATGCGCGATCTTTACTTCATGTTCATAGTATGAAACATATCAGGTTCTATATACCTGTTAGGAGTACGAATGAGATTCTAACAAATTCTTATTATCATACTCAGTATAACCGTATTTTACATTTGAAATTATGTATAAAATCAATGTTCTAATTAGATACCACTGGAAGAAATGAAGAGTAAATTGAACGAAGAATCCAACTAAAGGAATCGGTTTTGGTGCTTCACTGCCATCTGTGAGCATAATACTGTAAACATAGCACCTTAAATTTTCCTGTACTGATTGTGAGAGGAGAAAGTGAAATAATCCATTTTCACTTTGTTCTAGTATTGTAATTATTACAAATTTTAGAATAAAATTATTATATAAAGATGCCACATAAGAATGATAAAATATAGATATCTGTCAAAATTGACCAGAATGCGTGTCAAAAATGGAACGCTTAAACAATGTGCTCTGAACCTGTCGGAGGCAATAAATTTCAAAAGTAAACTGAAATATCCTATGCAATTTGTGTTTTAGGTTCCATATCAGAACTGTCACTTCAAGTTGTTCGCTTTCCATCGCTTCCAAAATGCAAGGATATCTCGTGAGAAGAATTATATTGACTATGCCTGTAGTTACTCGTGCACCGCTATTTTCACCGCTTTATCGCTTCGGAAATGCTTGCATCCAACGTCTCTTCGAGCGGCTCGAACATATAAAATTCACTAAGAGCGTGTTCAGGTGACTACGGTCTTGTGCAAGACTTTCAAATGTCAGCTCCTGAATTGTCACAAGCGTTCAACGGGCAGTTTGGGATTGGGTGTTATCATGCTTCAAAAATACACCTGAAGTCAGAAGTCCTCAACGTGTATTCTTCATTGCATTGCAAAGGTGAATTTAGAGCAGATTTGCACAAAAGTACTGGTGAATATAATGTTCCAAAACTACTCCATTTGCATCCCAGAAAAGAGTGAGCATGACTTTTCCTGCTGCTGCTTGGGTGCACTTTTTGTTGGGAAGGTTATGACGAGCTTCCTTAAATATATTATAGATGTCCGTAAAAGACATCTGCTACTTAGAGAAGAAATACTTGCAACTTTAATATGTGCTTTCGCGTTTCTGCCAGAGAAAAGTGCAGCACATATTGTGGCATTCTAAAAGAAGTTTGTACCCATTGTACGTTTGCAGCTCGTTTGCTTCAAATATTCCATACGTGGACATACACGCTAACTTCTTCATTTCGTGAAACATCCAATAAGCTAATATTATTTTATTTTTATTGCCAATGTGCGCAGGCTTTTTCAATGGCGCTTTTGAATATTGCAGAGTAACGTCAATTAGGGTAACATAAAAAGGAACAGTGAAATGGGTATACGCGTTGAAAGTTAATGAATCAAATATCTCCATTTAAATTATAGAATCTTCTTCGTGCGCATTGAAAACTTTATATAAATTGTAAAAAGAGATAGCTTAGTAAAATATTGTTAGATATTAGGGTGGTTTTCTTTTATCGTGTATGTATAAGAGATAAACAAAATAAAACATTTCGACCATTTGACCTGTATTTCCGCCTCACTATCGCCAGATGAACCAACAATGTATGTGTATAACCAGTCCATTTAACCCATTACAATCGTGACGATACTTGCTTACTCAACAGCGTTTCTGAGGTGATAAAGTTCGAGTTCTGTAATGTCAACTGTGGTAGAAGATTTTAGTTTTCCTCTCAGTACCAGCCGTCGAAAATCGGGATGGAAAATTCATGAAAGAAAGGCCTACATTTCATATGTTTTGGCGCTCAAGATGCGCTCGGTGAACAGTGTAATACTGCTACCTTACTTACTTATATGGTTTATGGAGCTCCCACGTTCATCGACGCAGTAACAAACGTACGCCATAGGATGATATCCTGGGCAAGATCAAGTCACTTTTCATCACAAACACCTTCTTGTCAAACAGCTCTTTTAATCTTGTTCCCCTGGGTGTCCACTTCTTCCCAATGGTTTCTTAACAACCGGCTTTCTAGCCAATATGTAATATAGTCTTCGTTTCTCCTCCATCCGAGCTACTTGGTCTGATTTCGTTATTCTTACAACATAATGTGAGTCTTACAGTCCATGAAGTTCTTCATTATGCAGTCTCCTCCATTCGCCAGTCATTTCGTCCCGTTTCGCCCCGTATATCTTCCTCAATACGTTATTTTTCAACGCTCGTAATTATGCATTTATGAGAAAAATGTGGTTTCACATGCTGGTATCATTACGGACGTTTGCGTTTGCGTTTGCTTTACTTTTCTATTGTATTGACATTCCTCTTATTCTGCAAGTACCATTCTGTATCGAATCTAATTTTGGCAAATTTTGGACATGTTTACGTTTGCGTGTCACATCCACAACTATACTGTATATTTTCCGATTTCAACTTTTTTATATTAATCGTGAAATTAGGAGATTCTGGACAGAATAGAAACATTCGTTGCCCCTTACTAAACGACTTTTTATTTCCTCCGCTACCTCCTCTTTGCTTGTTACATATGCTCCTAAGTACTAAAATTTATTTATTTTATGTTCTCATTTCTTAATTACTGTATTACGTATCTATTTCCTTCAAACCCAGTGTTTCGGCTTTTGAACAAGTATTTTGTTTTCGCTGTGTTTACTTATAGAACTATCTCATCACAAGCTTCTACTAAGACCTCGGTGTTACTCTGTAGTGCCTCTATATCTTCCTGCAAGGTTCAGAGATTGACAGAGGACTGTGGTAGAACTGACAACTCTTATGACAAGAAATAGTAACAGATGGTTCGTGGATTCTCTTTGGGGAAAATATTCCGGAGGTAAACTAATTGCCCATTCGGATTTCCTGGCTGCCATGCTTCAGGAGGCTCCAAGAACATGACTAAAAATACTGCGATATTAGGGGGCCTTTTTCGAAAGTGACCTCTATTCGAGAAAAATATTTAATTATTTCATATTTTGAATGACATTAACGAGAAAGGTGCTTTATCGTTTACCTCACTCGTACTTCTTACTGTTTAATATACATTTGAAGCGTTTGCGCGAACAAACGTCTATGTTACCTTTTGTCTGAATGTATTGACAAAAACGAGAGAGTTTAAACTTGTCCGCAGAGCGCTGTGGTGCTGAACGATGTCACATAGACTTTTGTTCCACCATAACA
>JAGDQP010017161.1:0-39135 GCA_022664845.1 Lepisma saccharinum | reverse complement strand
CAAAGAGCTTTCAAATGCAAGTTTAAGCATCAAAATCGGGCTTATAGTTCGCTAGATCAGAAACTAGCTGTACACATAAAGTGCCGCTAACAGACTCATTTGTCCGCGTCACTCCAAGAACTGCCGTTCTTCATGATTAAGATGTTATGAAAGATAGAATTCGTACTAGAAATTGCTTGGACACACGTAAAACAATAGAATGTTCATTTCGGATTTTCAAAGATTAACTCCAAGCAGTGTGATTTTAAGATTTCATCGCCACTGGAATTCAGTATTTTCCACGTGAAATATTGAATTGCACTTTTAGTCACGCAGTGTAAATACTACGTAAAAGTGTAACATTCGGAAAATAGATGTTACCCAGCGTCAGGAATAATCAAATTTACAACTGTCTCTTACCAGCTCAGTAAAAATAGGAGTAAACCTAGAACAAACTGCTACAGAATTTCTGACAGCGGTTTCTAGATGAAAAATAAGTCCTGAAAACGATGGACCAAAATCTACCACTATAACTCTATTCATAACTCCAACATGGTGGAAATTAACAAAATGGCGGATTTACACAGGCTATCTATGTATGTCTGTAAGTTTGTCACCTCGTAGAGCCTAAACTACTTGAGCAATATTAACAAATAAGGTGTCGTTAGATTCATCAGGATCCATACCGTAGCCTAGGCTGTATGAAGCTATGAAATAATGAATCCAATATGGCAGAAATCAACAACAAACTTACATACATATATACATAGAAGATAAAAATACGCCATATTGTTGATTTCAGCCATGTTGGATTTATTATTTCATAGCTTCATATAGCCAAGGACACAGTATGGATCAAGATAATTCCAACGACACCTCAATTGTTAAAATCGCTCAAGTAGTTTAGGCTCTACGAGGTAACAAACTTAAAGACATATTGAGCCTGTGAAAATCCACCATTTTGTTAATTTCCGCCGATAGTTTGCAGCACATAATTTTCACCTATAAACCTTTGTCAGAAATTCTGTTGCAGTTTGTTCTAGGTTCACCTAAAAATTGAGCTAACTTTACTGGACTATATATCTTCAGCGTTTTTCTTGTTAGTGTTATGTCTAATATGGTAAGTAGTACTGCGTCACGAATTAGACTTCATAAATGAGATTTGGCTAAATGGGTAAAGAAACAAAAGTAACGTATTTTACTTTTCGTTAATATTTTACTGTTCTTTTCTCTGAAATAACCTCAGTTGCCAACAACTAAATACATACGAAGAGCTCTGTTCTGCCCTTGTAAAAAGTTGATTCAATGTACAAAGTAATATACTCGTAGTTTCAACTTTTCAATGCATCGAAATCGATTGAAAATTTCACTTCGTGTGTCGATTTTACTCCTGAAATAAAGAAATGTTAGTATAAATCGTGAAAAATTTATTTAATTTTTTTTTTTTTTACGACGTTGAGTATACACTATTACATGACATTGTTTTCGATCGTTTATTTTATGCTAATGCTATTATTTATTATATTTATTGTTCTTAAAATACCCTTGAATTTAGCACTCAAATTCTGCGATTGCAACTTAATAAGCATCACCCTTTTTATCAATCATGTATTTGTCAGTTGAACAAAAAAAAATGTTTACAAGGCTAATAAAATATACTGAAAATATCACAACGTAATCTCCATATACATGCAGAAGTCAACCTATGATTGCCAATCACTTGAGAAAAGGCGACTGAAACAATTGTAATCACATTTTCATGGTAACGAGATTCTAAACCACACGTTCTCAACCTGGTGCTCGCGAACACCAGGGGCCTGTTTCAATGACAGTTGGTTCTTTCGTTATAAGAGTAAAAAAGTGTTCGCGAGCGGAACATTACCAAGGAAACAGTCACACAAAATACTGAAATTAAGTACGGAACTGTAGATAATTGTACCGTTTACAGGTGCGGGTGAAGACATTTACAGTAGTATTACTAACTTCCAAATATCCAATGATATCTATATATCAAAGCTTATATATGTCGTAACAGATGGTGCTCCAATCAATGGTGAGTAGAAACAAAGAAATCGTCAGTGTTCTAAGAAATGATTAATGTTACCCTCCTTTTATTCGCTATCGTTGTTAAATTGATATTGAAGACCTACTTAGTCATTTTAAATTATCATCTGAAATTTCAGAAAACTCTTTGAAGTAATCGTAAAATTAATCCAGCTTCTTGTCGTAAAACTGTTTAACTAACGTCTGCTGAAAGTCTCCTTGCATGAATTATGGGCGCCATATTAAGAACATATTCGTTTATTTAAGTCGTGGTGATGCGGTTATAATTGGAAAGTATTCGAAGAAATCAAATTGTTTTTGCGACATTACTTCATATTTCTTCAAATTGTTTTGCAACAAAATTGCCAGACGTATTTAAGGGTTATTTCAATATCAATATTCGTTCCATAGCAGATTTCTTTCAGCATTTGAAGGATGTAAAAAAAAAAAAAAAAAGAAAAAACTTTAAGGTAAGCAAAACACAATTTGTGAAATGAAAGAAATTATTAATATATTTTCATTTCCGTTAAAATAAGGAAGATTCCTTGCTACAGCAAGCAAGAAAGAGCCGCAATATTTCTGAGAACTTGCACACACACACATACGTTCGAGACTTCACCGAGTATAGTATGATTGTCCTCAAATTACCCACTTAGTAATTCAAGATCTTTTGAACGAGTTTGATATTGGTTTTCATAATTGGGAAAATGTAAACAGTAGGGTGGGCTGAAGAAAAAAACTCGAAACCTCATAAACAGTACTCAACAAATTAGGCAGTCAAGTTCTGGGAGTCGTGTAATGACACAGAGAAGCTTTGGAGGACTGTTCTTGTTTACGGTTTACAAAACTGATTGGGGCCCGGCCTTTTCTCTTCTAGAGAACCCATTCAGGTGGCATACTACGGTTATACCCTTATCGAAAGCCGGTAACTCTGCAGCACGCGCTTTGCCCTCCCTATCTGATTCTCTTCCGAATCACATCAGACATGTTCAGGTTACATGATGAAAGGACGACGCCAACCACCTACCGTCACAGGGTGACCATTTATTTTTTGCTAAATAGCATACATGTTTAAGAAAATAAACAAGGGACATATAATTTGCTTACTATAAAGTTCCAAATAGAATGAATGAGATATTTAAAATAAAAGTGGATCCAATTCTTTGTGCATTTCTTGTACGAGATGTGATTCGATTCATCAAGCGGAGGGAGCACAAAATGTGTAGTTCATTGTTAAGTTATAGATTAACCGGAGTCTTAAAAAGGAAATAGAGTAATTTGTTTGAAAACTAGTCCCCCACGACGAACATAAATACCCCCCCCCTCCTTCCACGGTAAAAGTGTTTGAATTCATCAGTCACTGATTGATATGCCTTTCTCATTTGAGTGAGCCACCGTTGCGGCACCTTTTCTAATTTCTTTTATTGGAAGTTCCGTAGAATATAGGGAAATGTTAATAAATGACACCTCCTCTCTCCATGATTTCTATCTCAAGAATTCATTATGAAGTTAACTCCTTCTATATTTTTTGTAACGGAGACTTTTCCACACCAATTAGTCCAGTAAAGATAGGGTTGAGAAAGGAACAAATTAGTAACAAGCTGAAAATTGGTATGGAAGTAGGGGAATGTGTCAGGAACAACATACTGAAAGTCCCCTAAAATCCCACTGTAGCTTTTCCCGCAATTTTGGAAAATGGCCGCCATTTTTAGACGACGGCAGGGAATTTATGGAAATCGTCACCCTTCACGTTTATGCCTCTAGTCACCGTTCTAATCATCACAAGGCCATGAATCATATATTATTGGAAAGCTTGAAAGACAGAGAATCTAAATAAATAACATATATGCCAATCGTGCCCAATTTGTAGAAGAAGAAGAAAGCAGAAACTTTTGATAAAAAAGGTATATTTTCAGAAATCGTGGGTAGTTTGCAACACTAACAGTTATCGTACATCAACAAAACCACACCAACGGATGTCTTTGATATTTATCTCAAACACAACCAACAATGACACTGATCGGTGCAATACAAGCTGAGAAAAAAAGCGATAACCAATATTACTTTCTGAGCTCTCTGTACAAAAGTGCATAAGGTGACATTCACTTTCACGGCTCTAGTCACCTTCTGTTATTACACAGGACCAAGAGTTATATATCGTTGGAAATCTTAAGAAACGTAAGTTCGAACGAGGTAACACTTATACTAATCCAGTCCAATCTGTGGAAGGAGAAGAGTAAAACCCAAAATTTCGGGAGAAAATGTTATTTTTTAATGAATTGTTTAACATTGGCAACATTGCCAAGTATCGTATGTCAACAAAACTCCACCAACGTTTTCACTATCATAATTATTAATTTACTTTAAAAATGGCGTACATCTTTCCGAATGGAGTAAGTTTTGTGACACATAGTTTGGTTACACCACGTAAATCTGGCATAAAAATAATTTCTTGACGGTATTAGAAAGTAGTAGAAATAGGTAGTCTTCTTTGCATGGGAGAACCGCAATTCACACTTAAAATCACTCTCAACTACACTAGTCATTTGAATTTAATTTTCTGTTTGAATGTCTTGTTTATAACTTGTATGTAATTTTCCTAGAAGTATTTTTCAAATCATTTTTAATGTTTGCATTAGACGTTAGTACCCATTTTAAGAGCGTTTTTGTAACTAGTCCATTCAGACTTATTTCATTGGAAATCAATCAGACTGTCATTGTCTCCTTCATCTTCATGGTCTTCATCATTTAGTTGTGCATTCATACATCCAATTCCTCGACACTGACAACATCAATTAGAGCACACAATTCCTGCTTTCCGATAACCGCACAGCCATTATTATAGTTACAGGATATTAAATGCATGACATTACACGGAGCAGGTTCCTTGGTCATTCTTACTGGTACAAGAATATCTCCTAAGGTTTTCCATCCATATTCAGTCGGTTGCATTTCATTTCCACTCCACAATTGAACCTGATGATACGCTCTTAAGATATGATGTTTCGCAGCATCATTGCTAGGTGGCAATGCTGCTAATTGTATTTCGTTCTGAATGGGGCAGCGACTTACTGCACGGATGTAGGAATGATACCGGAATTCACCCAATTAGGTTACTGTTGCTGGACAATCGTAGAGCGCTAATAGAAATGATGTGCTAGCTTCAATCAGAGATTGTAGAGAAGCATTATCATGGCTCAAAACTTCAAGTGATCGGCATAAGTCTTTCCGTTTTTGAAGTAATTGCAATGCCTTTTTCTTTCCCTGTCGATACAAACCACATGCTGTGTCGCATCCAGTTAAAGCATGGTAACTGACCAAAGCAGTTAGCACATTTGCCCATGTATCTTCCAACATCTTAGTACTGAATTCTTTTGCCACTTCTTTTCCACGTCCTGGCTTTCGAAATGTGATGTCGTGCTGATGATTACCCTGCGCAAGCAAAAGGATTAAAATGTCAACATCCTCGCCAATTACTACGACGTACCCACAAGGATTTAAAGGCTTGGCTACTGTAGTTTTAGCGATAAGTGCGTCAGCATCACTTCCTGCTTGCTGGTTTTGAATTCCATCTTATGTTAAATGAGCCATCAACTCACAGATGAAACAATCATTATTTTTGGAATTACCCAAGAATTTATCTTTCGTGGTTGATAACGGTTTCATTTGTGAATAACACCAAAGCTGAGTGAACCTTTGACTTAACGTCGTTCCCGTTCAGCAGCTTTTGTACAGTTTTCAGTACAATACCCATAAAAAATAACTGTTGTTTTCGTTTGAAAGTTTGTGAGTATATAGGACACATACGACTTGTACACGTCAAGGTATGTTCCATGTTGTGGCCAAACAACATTATATACAAGCCAGTCCCCATCTATAACGTACTCAGTGTTTACAATCTGAGTTCTAGAATCTGTCCGATTTCAAACATGAAGAAAGCAGATTTTTTCTCTTTCTTCATGGATATTTCTGTGAAGGGAGAAAGTGGATAGGGTGCAAGCTCGTAAGCAAAACACTGTCGGAGTTCTTCTTCGGACTTCACTACGCATATGATTCGGTTGAATATTTGCATGATGTCTACAGCCAGCACCTCATCACGGATGCGCACTGCATTGTGCATTGCGGATAGTGGGATAACTTTATCTTTTTGTTTAAGTTTCACATTTCCAAAAGTCTGTCCAAACATTACTTCCATAGCAGCCAGTCCGATTTCCTTAGCTTTATCACAGTTGACCATTTCACTGCCTATCATGCCAGTGCTTAGGGATGCGAGCTCCGGATACGAAGGGAATGGAGAGTGCTCGCTAAACCATCTCAAGAATTTCTCTACGTGTAATGTATCACGCGAGTGATTGCTTTGGTTCAGTTCCACATGCCGACCAGTGTGAATTTCATGCTTATCTTTGCTTAAGAATTTTTCCAGACATTCTCGTAAGTGGCACGCTACTGGCATACTTGACACCCACCTAGATATAACTTTCTCAATCATGCCTCTCCCATGGGTCAGTCCACCGCTGCTCTCCATTGCTCTAATTAAAACCTGTTCAATGGTCATAGCAGACCATATACCACTCCAAAATATATCTTTCCTGCGAATAGTAAAGTAACCGTCTCCTGTAAATAGCTGGAACTGATGAGGATCCATTTCATCTTCTAACCGCAACATTTCTTCTAAGTACAGATGTGCGTATTTGGCACATAAAAGATGCCCAGTTGCATGGAAGTATGGTAACATTTCTCGTATGCAGTGAAGGTGAAGATTCCATTCTCCAGTTCTTTCGGCACGAATGAAAAGACACATAATTTCTAGAAGCTGAAAGTACAGGACAAATAACTTAGAAGTGTGGTTTCCTCCTGCAGCGGCGTCCATGAATAACTTAACGTCATTTGCAATTTTTATTAGATTTGAGTGTTGAACAACTACATCAGTATCAACATCTTCTTCAGTCATCAGAGGAATACACACATCTCGCAATTGACGCACAAATTCCTCAGTGGCGTCTAATTCATTAAATATACATTTTGCAATTGCTAACTGTGTTAAAATAATGAGCTCGCAAAGCATGAGAATGGCCGGACATCATCTGTGGAATGGAATTACTAGCATACACACAAGACCAAAGTTCTTCAATGCCACTACCTTTCATCATATAAGCAACTACCCCCATAAATGACATTAATGTGTGGAAACCACTAAGTCTAAGAACTACTGAGGGCAATTTACCAGAATTTCTACATGCTGCTACAATGTCACATGCCTTAGCATACAAAGGTTGATCTAACGTGACTAAGCACGTCTTTTGTTTGTTCCTTTCACATTCTTTGCTGAAAAACATAAGCGCCGAGTATATAACATCCATGTTTGTTGGCTGAAAATTAATGAAAGATTGAACCACTACTTGAAATGTTTGGTAGTTAGTGTTATTGTTTTTCATCAGTTGCATGAATCCACTCCAGTTCGGGCAAGCTGGTGTCTTCAACCACTTGAGTGTCATCCATGTTACATCGTATAGAAGGTGGGTTTGAGTTTGGGTATTCAGAACACGAAGGTGTCTTATATCTTCAATGATTACATCCTAAAGGCCATCACCTTTGCGTGTCTACGTTAAACGTGGTATCTTATAGTATTCTTTAACAGTGCACGTTCTTTAAACCGATATATTGGCTCACAGGCCTTGATGCTTTCTTTAGGAGTAACACACATAATGACACCCATTGCATGAAAAGTTCCAAACCCATTGACCGTACGAACATTATGGCCAGCGTTATCAAATACAAACTGTTGAAACGCAGAAGGCGTAGGAGGAGTTGGTCCATGTGATGTTGCAGAGTCTTCATACGTTAGCACTTCCAAGTACGTCACACATAGTCCCATATGATGTAACATATCAATTAAGCGCCGGGATCCAAATTGTTTGTGCAAATGAACACCAAGTCATAGCTGAATAGTAGAAATAAAAGACCGTGGTCTCACTATACTCCTGATGGCATGACTGATAACGACGCTCTTGGTTTCAGTATCCTGATAACGGGCACGATACTGCGGCGCAAACAACTCCGTCAGAAATATACTTAGTGATTGTGGAATGTCCTCGCATGAGTTCTTTAAAAAATTATCAGCAGGAGGATAATTGTCCAAGTCGAATGCTTTGGAATGAATGTCTTCTCTGATGAAAGAAGCAGCTGTTCGAATTATATGCAAACGCTCTTCGTCTTCTTTGTTCTTTATCCGCTCAGCATCCCACTTTTCGGTAAGAATTATGTCACCAAATCCCTTCAAGCAGAGTACGGGGGATTTACCTTTCACACATATGATGTAACAACTAATCTGCCTTCTTAATAGTCAAGAAGTTGTTTTTTAACCACTTATCGGATGTACATTATGCGTTCTCTGGGAGGAATTCTTTCATTTTTGTTAGTAGTTCTTGAAGGCAGAATTGACACTCTTCACCTTCTTTGATGTATTCACAAAGACGCTGCATTGCTTTGGCATTTTCACTGCACAAAGGTCTACCTGTCGAACGAGTGGTGGGTTGTTTCATAAACTGACTGAAGCAAGTACGGTGATATCTTACTTCGGCTGCTGGAAGGTCTACCACACTTCTACCTCTGGATGCAACATCCTCTCCCCAGGAATCTCCTCGTTTGGCACATGCATCTAGAATTTGAGATTGCGTTTTCAGACACTGCACATTAGAAACTGACTTCCTTTTGTCACGTGGTGCCTTGCTGTCGACAGTATAAGTACAGTCGTGTTGACAAAATAAACAATTTACTTTAAAATCGAATGAACTTCCTTGAAATCTTAGACTCTTAGCTTCAGGAGGTGATGCTTGTCAGGAAGTGATGAACTTTGACTCCTTGTTTATCTCGTAATACTGTTCTACCATAAGCATATACAGCCAAAAATATATAAATAAAATAAATCAAAGAAATATAATGACCAGCAATAAAAAATTAACAAATAATACAGCAATAAAAAAAAGCATTTTTTTAAATTTCGTCATTTTCTTTTTATACAAATTGGCCACGATACGCAAAACTGTTGCCTCGTTGGAACATTAATGTGCTTCATAGAGTTTCTAATTATGTCATTCGTAGTTCTATGCTAATTACGACAGTGACCAGGCCCTGCACATATTATTTTCTTAAAACCTATATACATCAAATTTTAAACACTTCATTAAAAAAAAATCACGTTTTTTTCTCTTCTCCTTCCACAGATTGGACTGGATTAGTATAAGTGTTACCTCGTTCGAATGTACGTTTCTTAAGATTTCCAACGATATATAACTCTTGGTCCTGTGTAATAACAGAAGGTGACTAGAGCCGTGAAAATGAACGTCACCTTATTCACTTTTGTACAGAGAGCTCAGAAAGTAATATTAGTTATAGCTTTTTTCTTTTCAGCTTGTATTGCACCGATCAGTGTCATTGTTGGTTGTGTTTGAGATAAATATCAAAGACATCCGTTGGTGTGGTTTTGTTGATGTACGATAACTGTTAGTGTTGCAAACTTCCCACGATTTCTGAAAATATACCTTTTTTTATCAAAAGTTTCTGCTTTCTTCTTCTTCTACAAATTGGGCACGATTGGCATATATGTTATTTATTTAGCTTCTCTGTCTTTCAAGCTTTCCAATAATATATGATTTATGGCCTCGTGATGATTAGAACGGTGACTAGAGGCATAAACGTGAAGGGTGACGATTTCCATGAAATCCCTGCCGTCGTCTAAAAATGGCGGCCATTTTTCAAAATTGCGGGAAAAGCTACAGTGGGATTTTAGGGGACTTTTAGTATGTTGTCCCTGACACATTTCCCTACTTCCATACCAATTTTCAGCTTGTTACTAATTTGTTCCTTTCTTGGTCGCAAAAAGGGCTATGTTTACTGGACTAAATGTATTCACGCAATTTTCCATGGTGATGCAGCGCTTTCACTGAATGGGTAAATGCACAACGCCCCGAAGTTCAAGAGCTCAAGGAATAGCTTAACGAATGTGAAGAGGAAAAGCAACAACGCACACAATTAACGAAATCGGCTCTCAAGGTGTTCCAAGAAAGTGTAATACAGTCAGCAATAATCGGTACGAAGTCTCAGTTTTATCATTCAGCAGTTCTTAGTCACAAAATGATCTGAGGTTGCAAGCTAGTAAATGGCATATATGTATAGATAGAATGACGGAGATACAAGAGGTCAATAATGAAGATGTAACGTCCCCAACCTAATGGTCCCAAAAGAGGATCACACAGACGAATAGGGTCGCCAGGAGCCTAGAGTACCCACGCAACGCATCTAACCTAACCTCTAGCTCCAAACATTTTCTACACCCCAGACGAGCGGCGCAGAAATAAATGCCTTCCAGATTTAAGAATATCTGGGAAAGAGGATTCCAGATCTTTGTGATCGCTGTAAAAAAAAATAATTTAGATCGAGGGAGAAAATACCGGTAAGGCGACACCTCCAATCTTTTAATTAGATCGTCAGTTCATACTCTGAAGTACCAGCTGGTTCAGATTAGCGATAGATTAAGAAAGAAAAACGCAAATCTTTACTTGGGAAATAATCTCAAACGATGATACACATAACGACTCATATGTGACTCATACTGTGTCTTTACTCACTTCGAAGTCTACAGGGTGGCAAAAGACTATGTCTTACCTTTACCTTAGTAGGGCCCACACCTCTAGTCTGGAATCGCAATTCCTGAAATAAAGACGAATGAACACAAACGAATGACGGTCGCAACTCAATCCAAACGTCGTGTCATAACGCACAAATGCCAATAATATACATTCACACAAATCACATGCTGGAGTCACTTCATATGTCAGCGCAGAAATTCAATATAGAGTTCCTTTCCCAAGTTATCACTTCTCAGCTGGCGAAAGAATCCTACCACTGGTCTACGGATTTATGAACCGATCTAATCTAATTAAAACGTATTACTCAAAACGATAGGTTTACCGAAACACAAATAATTTAGTATCAATTGCTGTCAACTTCAAGTAACGATTGGTAGTTAAATTTCAACGAATATCAAGTCAAACATTAAATAACTCACTGCACATCACAAATATTACTAAACACTGTAAGAGGATTATCAACTAATCCCTTAGATTGTACCTGGTTAACTGAAAGGTTTCTACACTACGTTCACTGAACGTAAACACAAAATTGTTCGAAGAAATAAAAAAAATTCAGAATTTCAATTTATTTGAATTTACATATTGCACGCTTTCGGCTATGATGATATCATAAGAATCTGAACAGAATTACTGTTGAGTTGTAAGAACAAACAAATTTGAATCGCTGATATACATGGAATTAATTAAGCAGAACGGAAAGTTAGCTTGACGGATACAAATGTCCATAATTTCTATAATAATTAATAAATTTTGTTGATCTTTTCACAAATTATTTTCAAAACATTGTTATATAATTTAGAAAAGTTTTATCACAGCATTACTTACACGAAAGAAGTTTTTGTCCAAAATACATGGTGCGGAAAGAATCAATTTCGCTCTATTAATTTCGTGACGTCATTACAGATGATTACTACTCTATACAAAAGACGTTCTGAATAAATCTCGAAAATACAAAATAATATTATAAAATATGACTTTTTCATCGGAGAATAGTGGCTGGAGTTGAAATCAAGATTATCGAAGCATGTCGAATAATATTAAATTTACTGTTAACATCGAAACGGCACGCAAAAATAGTCGAACAGACATGTTGCTAATTTGATTAAGTAATGAAATATGCGGTAGCTGTCAAACATGGCTAACCGGGAATTTCGAATGAATTTGGAAAACTGGAGACGAGAAATTTGCATATGATTATTAAAATCTAACGAACCGATACTTGTAATGTAAGAATTCGTTTAATAGCGGCCCTATACTGAAATTTAGAACATATTGTACATTTTGATAAATAATCTCAAAATAAAATAATAAATTTAATACGGTGAAAATTTCGAAATAATGTCGCTGAAAAGTCCTGATAGCTCTTATATCGGTTCTAATTCTTCTTGATACGATTTAATGTATTTTTCCTGAACGAACGAAATCAATCGAAATATTATCAAAATATTTACTAAATTTGGTGTTTATAATTACCACATGTAGACAGGGCTTAGGAAGTACAGATGACGGTAAGCCCATACGTCCATTCGTCTCGTCATTAAAATTGGAACTGAACTAACATGGCGCACAGTGGTGCCAAGTGCCAAAAACGTGGCGAAAAGTCGAAAACATGGTTTATTTTTCAGAAACTTCACTACAATAGTGTTTTTGATGTCGCTGAATTCAAATTTGACATTAGTTTTGTCAAAAAACACTATTGGCGGATATGAAATTGAAAAATGTGTTCAATAAATGCAAATCGGTTTTTTTTTAAAACGTACATATAATAATGGTTATGGGATCGCTGAATTGAAATTTGACATTATTTTTTCAAAAAACAAAATGGTGGATCCAATATGGAGGACTTAAATATAGAAAATATTAATATGTCAATGGAAATCGGCATCTATAATATTGTTGAGGTCACAGATTCTTTATTTAATGTTATTTGTTGGAAAATTATGAGGCAGATGTAAGAAATCAACAAAACTAACAATACAAACAATTATTTGAAGAACTAAAACCAGGGAAATGTTTAATGGCTCCAAAAAGGAAACGTTATTGCATAAAAAATGAACAATACAAAACGGGCACGAACGGGCTTCAGGCTTTGTAGTACTATGTTAAACAATGATTTTGGTCATAAGAACAAGTTATTTGATCGTGGGACATCGTGGGACTTTCGACTTTTGCATCACGACATTTGAAAATCGACAATTTACAAGCGTATTTTAATTGTTTAAGTTATACAATAACAATTAATATATTTACTTTCAACAGTTTTTTCCATTTGAATGTATGCCAAACTAGTAAACAGTAAAAAATACTCTGGGCGATCGAATATAAAATACCGATAGCGTTTCAATGTGGCGATATGCGACTCGCCATTCACGAGAGGTTACAGCAGCTTAAAGTAGTCAGCTGCTTATACTGACCGTTGCAAACGCTCATTTTGAAGGCGGCAGGTACCAACCTAACTATTGAGGGACTTAAACCTTCCCTACTTACAACTTTGTTTTGGGGACTTTTCGCCACGTTTTCGGTATTTGGCACCATAGTGTGGCGTGGGAGAGCAGTTTTCCCAGCAAACGGAGAAGAAGGCTGATTCACACAAATCAGCAAAAAAACAAGTCACGAAGCATTGACTAGGGTCCAATCAAAAACAAGCGTTAGATGCAAGTCATTGCTGCGTGACTAACGAAAACCTGGATGGATAACGATAAAAAATCCAAAGCAGAAATAAAACGAAACACGCTCAAAGAGTCTGGAACAGCAACTAGGCTGTTACAAAGAGACGATGGTGAACAAATTGCCGAAAGTGCTGTAAATGGGGATTCTAGGCAACCGGCTTTAGCAATTGTGGATGATGAGGACTTCCGTTATTTCGGGATTACAGATAAAAGAAGCATTCAACAAGACGGAAAGGCAAGAATAATAAGAAAGATGGTTTGAGGAATAAAATTAGATTGAGAGACGATCCGGAAGTAAGTGTAAAGGAATCAGATCAATTATGTTGATTGATTGAATTGTTATTCATGTCCTAATCGAGCTGGTAAGCTACTAAGAACAGTTTAATAACATGGACTCCGAACATCTTGTGCCCGCACCGGGAATCGAACCAGGGATCCCTTGATTACAAGGTAGCAAACGTTACCACTCACCCATCGGGACACTAGATCAGTCAGGTGTTCAAAATAATATGCAACGTGTTTTGATGGACCAAGATGATCTAAAAAGATATATGATTTGGTTACATTAACAACTAAGACTCAGAAATTTCATCAGTTTAACAGGAGAACTGTAAATATTGATCAATTTAAGTTTATTTAAATAGTTATATTAGGTTACATGTGATTTATTTTAGGGTAACATAATTTGTTTGTAAACTAATGATTTGTATCACATCTTGGACTTTTGTGTAAACGTGTCGATTGATATAAATATTTTTAATTGATTTTTTAATTATTCAAGCAAACCTTCAAGTTTCTCAATTCAAAAGTCTATAGGAAAAGGAGAAAGCCGTAGCTCAAAAGGCAATAATTAGAATAACAATAGCTCAAACAGTAGGTCGAAATAGCAATAATTAGAATAAGCAATAATAGACTCTATGTTGTTTTAAAATATGTTACGAACAGTTGCGAAGCAAATTGTTGTGCTGTTGACACGAGCTAAAGTCGTATATATATGCAATTCTTTGGATAATTGTACACGAAAAAGAAAAAAAGCTAAACAACATTGCAAAAGAAGATACGGAAAATCAGATACCCACATTGCTCCGTTGGTATATGTCAAACAGAGTGAACAGTGGTCACTACCTTGCAGCATACTGATCCGGGACAACAAATAACGTAGCAAGAGACTAATGAAACAGAAGATACAAATGTTAGGATCTATGCATCAGAAATTATTGTGGAGTGCTTTACTGCCTACAAAAAGGAAACTAAATTAAATTTAAACAGTAGATATTGACCAACGTTTGAACACACTTTAACGAACCAAGCTACCGCAGTGGACTAAGTTTTGGGATCAGATTGTAAAGAAGATTTCTCGGTGAATAAGTGACTGAAAATAACTTCCAAAAACATAGCTGTGAATGATCTATTTCACTATACACTTCTCTTTCATTATCCCTTTCTGGTGAGAAGTAACCTCACTACTCCAACGTTTCGTAGATAGGTACATTCCGTACCTACAAGAGGTCCGGCGACATGAAAACGTTATTATAAGATTGTCTCACAAATAGAGCACTTCGAGAGTCTGCAAAGTTGTCCAAGACATCCTGGAGCATCAGGAATCGCCAATATAAAACGTTGCAAAAAGGTTCTTCCACAGGATTACTTTGAATTTATATAAATGTCAAGGAGATAAATCTAAATGAACTTACAGAAAAGAAGGTGGTTTGGAAGGAAGAGAAGAGCTGAAAGTGGGAGGTTCCAAGAAGCGTTTTAAGTTAAAACAAAGAGGAAGAGGAAGTAAGAGTCGAGAATATATAATTAGCGAAAGCATCAAGATGTTTGTAAAGAAATAGGAAATTTAGTAACGCTGCTCTGTTGTTGAAATTTAATGTATTCCTTTTGCGAATTGTAATTGTATTGAACGTGTCTACATTGTTAGGGTTTACAATAATAAAGTTCTACATTAAATAATGTTTTGATTCAGTTTAATAATATCCATGTTTTATATTCAGTGCTATTCTCTATCATTGTTATGTCATTGTTAAACTAGATCTGTGCAAAGCGAAATTAAGTTATTGTTATAACTTATGGCTTGAATCCTAACTTATTGACTGACCTAGGACTGGTTAGCATGAAGTACTGTGCTATGTATGTCATAGGATTAAATTAAATATGCCCTTTGGGGACTTTCTATCATGCCGTCATTTGAAGAATTTTTACTTCTCTGCCGAGCCCTACAATTGACGATGGATTCGATTCTATACTAATGCGTTGAAGTACCACAGTTCAGAAATTGGTAATACTCTAATCGCGAAATGATGATGTGCGATTGGATGGCTATTCATACTTAAAACCAGACTGATCAATGTTTTTGATATTCTTCAACCCCATAGCCTGGCATATGTTAAACAAATGTTTGAACGAACATCTCAGATTGCGTTCGAAGCAATGTGTCTGTGTTACAGGTTAAGACAAGAAACGTGTTACATGTCTACTGACAATCTTGTGGTGATCTTTGGAATTCTGTAGCCAATGACCGCTTGCCTGGAATTGAGGTTTGCACAGTGCAGCGGCTTCTAATGTTCATTTCTGCAGTTCTTTCTGTATTACAGGAAAATTAATACCTAGTACATGAGAGCACGCGATAGTTCTAAGTGGATTCAAATGGCTCCCATGCAATGAAATGCGGTTTCTAGATGCTTCTCGAGCTTTTAAATCAGTATATTGCTACATCTGAACCATGTACAATGCTTGAGATTAGTATAGATGCTCCGTAGCTTTCTAGATCTGTTTCTAATATAGGGTGTCTACAAATGCTGATAAGTTTCTACTGTATTTTGGAGAATACGCCTTTCTAGCAGGACGTGGTGACCTTTCTCGAGGTTGGAAATCTGTATCACTATCACCTTAATGCTGTCGTGTGATCATGGACGAATTCGATCATTATTGTCGTAACATTTACTATCGTAACTGGAATTATCTGATGAGAAATCTGGTTTAAACACATTCTCTAAATCCCCATCGAATCTTTTTCCGAATAACGTGTACGGGATACATTGGGGAAACATGGCCTTCCTGTAAGTATGGAAATGCTGGGTTTTGCACCATAAATTGATGAATTTGTTACCTCACAATGGCCGTAACACTCCATGGGCTGTTTCTTAGCCGCTGGTGACTAACCATTGCTGCTCATGAAAACGTGAGTGTAAGAAACCCCGCCATTCGAGTTACTCACAAACACAAGCAAGAAAGACACAAATGCGTCCTGAATACACTCGGCACTACTCTGCTATCCATATATGAATATGTGTTGTGTGCCTTGTGTGACAAATAATCGTTTTATAGTTACTGCCAATATCAATTCTCTTTTTGTTTAATTGTTCCATGTTTAATAAAATATTTTTTACGTATTATTACGTATTATCAACGTCTACACTAACTCTTGCTTTTCCGCATCGCTCATCAATTATATTTTTGTTACTTGCAAATATATGCTTTATTGTATTTGACATAGTAGGCACAACACTCAGGTATGCTGTATTATACTAAGCATACAGTTGCTTTTCACCATTCCTCGAGTGTGGGATGCCTATATTTGTGTCACGCCCTTCTAGCTAGTGGACCCTCGATAGCACGGGTTATTTATTACACTCGTTCCAGATTATCATCTCGGCCACTATGTCTCTTAAAGTAGGACTCTTACGATAATTATTGCGAAATATCATTCTTCTCGTTTCTTAGTATTGCCTTGCACCAACCCTTTCTATTGGATTGGTTCGAATGAAATGACCGCTTTGAAGCCACAAAGTTGGGCTTGAAGTTGGGAACACAACACGTTAGCAACACAACACAGGGATACACACACGTCTAAAGTCACCCGTCTTGAGGTAACACGTCTAACGTCACAAACAGGTTGGGATACCCAGACATTCAGGAGGTAATGTGTTATAAAGCACGGTCGTATTATGAAAGGACTGCATGGAGAATACACGATTGTGAGTGATTTTATTTTATTAATTCAACCTGGGGCATTCTCCGCAGCAAGCCGAAAAAATAATTAACAATTGATTTGAGACAGGAATGGCAAATGAACTTTCCATTCGTCGTTGGTATGTCAAATTTCGTTCTGGTGATACAACATTGCAAAATGATTCCCGTGGCACCAACAAACATCACGTTCGTATGAGTTGCTCAGGAACACCGTGGAAGCGGGCCCTGGGAAAAGTATTTGTGCAATTTCAGACGAGTTAGGCATACAGCATATCAATCGGCGGCTCCATGCGAAGTTGGAATCAATGAGTGCCACATGAGTTGTCACCGACTGATAAGAATTGTCGTCTGGAGGTTTGCAGTTCTTTGGGTGATAGGAATAAGAATGAAGGTTTTCTGAATCAGATTGTCACTGCAAATGGGATATTAGTCTGCTATGACAATCATAAACGGCCAGGACAATGGTTGGATCGTGAGCAACATACAGGAGGGTGTTCTAAATCTCTCTCCACCCATCGAAGATGTTGTTGCTGGTATCCTGGGTCTATAGTGGGACTGATCCATCACGTCTTTCGCAGGCTAGGTGAAACCATCACTGTAGATCGTTACAGTGCTGAAATCCATGAAACGCACCTCAAATTTGTCCGCAAGCAACAAGCAATGGTGTCCTCAAGTTACAAGGCAATGTCCGCCTACATGTCGCGCAAAGAACTGTACAGGCTCTCCGTCAGTTGCAGTATGAAATCCTCCTTCTCCCGCTGTATTTCCACTGACTACCACCTCTCTAACATCTCGGTCACTTCTTGACCTGCCCTGACGATCGAGTGATGAAACATGCCTTTGAGAATTTCTTCGCATCGCCGACTCCAGACTTCTTTCGCTACGGAATGTAATCGTTGGCTGAGCTATAGCAACGATGTGTGACTGCAGACGGCGACTACTGTTATTAAGCAGGTAATGTAATTTTCATTTTTTTTTGCCTTTGGACATGACGTGCCTAGGGCGGACACTTCATTCGCACCAAACCCAATATTTTTCTGTCTACAATCTCAACGGAATTGACAATTAAACGCTAACAGTTACTGCGAAGAATGAAAGCCAGTAAGATCAAGCTCGTGTGGCACAGCAGCAACATAAAATTGCATATTTTATCTGCCCATTAGAGAAAGCGTCTGTAATGAGCCAAATTAAAAATGCTAGAGTCATTTGAGTAGCTTTGTCCTTTGGGAGTAGAAGCAAAATATTTCTACAACAATTTAATTAAAGGTTACTTTACTCTCAAGGCAGAGCAATGATTAAGCATGGTGGTGGAATATCTGTGGTATATGTATGTTTGGGAATCTCTTTGTAATAAAACCAAAGGAGCAAACTGGAACTTATTTACCGTACTATATCATATTAAATCCCAAAGGATAATAGTTTTACAAGGATTAATATACAACAAGTCACGTCCAAATGTCTTGTGAAAAGTATATATTTTTTACATTCAAAGATTGGTAATATTCTTGGCTGAATCTAAATGTTTTAATTCAATGAAATAACCCTGGGATATTTCTCGTAAGGAATGAACACCCAGGGGATAAACGTAAGTCTAGACAGGTTCAGTTTTCACTAATGCGTTGTGAGCTCTATAAAGCAACATATAATACAAAATATATTCGGATTCACTTTTAGGTAGGAAAAACATTATCGATAGTGACGTGACTATCTCATGACTGGCAGAATAGAATCAATGTTCTCGGAGGTTTAAATACTTGAATTCTTTTAAGAGTATGTACAGAAATGACTTCGAATTTTTACACCACGCAGAATATGAATTCTATTCGGGAAATTAATATATACGTTACACAAAAATTACTAACCTATCCTATTCACTATAGAGGCATGCTTTTCATTGTTCCACAGTGTACATAAGAGAGATATATTCGGTGTGTAAAGATTTGTTGTTAACCATTACTTGCAAATGAAGTTCAGTACCAGCGAGGAAAGCGAACATACACAAGCATATTTATATCATAGTTCAGATAACGGAAAGAATGGTTCAAGGTTTGTGAAGAAAGTTCAAAATCAGTTCAAAAGTTGAATCAATGTGACCTGTGCAAAATAATAATGACAAAAGAAGCTAAGCCTCTTTTCTTATATTCTTAAAGCACCATCTATATTATAAATAGAAAGTTATCAGAATGCATTAGTGGATATTAGAGATATGTAAGAAGACAATTCAAGGGTTATTAAATGCTTTGGTTTATTACCACATTTATGTTGATGCCTCATATATGAAAATGCAAGAAAGGACTACTGGAGTACAGACAATTTACTCAGGACTCCAATCTTTTCACAAGTAGTGACCATTGATCGAACGCTGCTGCTCTTGAAGTTTCTGCATTTGTGTAGACTGTAGACAATATGATAATGAACAACGAGAGGATGGTAAACATTTCGAAATACGTAAAATTGTGAATGCTGGTAGTTTTCCAAAATGCATTGTAGGCTACTCCATAAAAACCTGGGCACTAATGACAGTCTAGTATTTTTGAAAGAGGGATTAGGCACAAAAGAGTCCTTACCATCTAAACTTCACGGCACCTACCATCAAAAGTTGAGTCATTTATTTTTGAAGTTATCTTATGGTGTTAGGCAATTTTTTTTCTATGACTGGGATGCGTAGAGAGCGAAGAATGTAGGGACTCGTTATGACGTATGGAGGTGTTTGGCAAGCTATTAGAAAGAAGAAACCTTCACTTTTTGAGCAAGTAAGTATTGAACCACTGCGTCACTATATACGGTGCTGTCTTTAGCCATGGGCAATGAGCATGAGGACTTGCCCAAGGACCCCACGATTACAGGGATTTCAAGCGAATGCAGGTACGCTGTAAATACATAAATACTATTCCTGCAAAAGGAACCCGAGCTTTGTAAAATGTTCACGGGAGCTCATTCTAGAACTTTGCTTGCGTCAGAGTTTCGGTAAAGCCAGAATTATTAAAAAAGGATTTCTAAGATCCATGTGCTAGACGCTCTTCCATCTTACAAGTTTGATTCTTTTCCCTTCTGGCATAAACAAAACCAGATTTCTATACTATAATAGTCTTTATCGACCTTATTAGTTGTTTATGTTAACACGTGGAAAGTAGCATGGATTACCTACTATGCCATGTAAATTTTATTTTAGCACAAACAATTTCCACCATTTAGAAAAGTAGACAGAGCACTAATACAAAATATTCTGAGCAGGTTACTACCAACAAAGGACAGTGATTACTCTTGCATTGATATATTTAATTTCTTTTCTTTTTATTTGTACATATATCTGAAACGGCTAGGTTTTGCGACGATTGCGGCTATGAGCAAAGAATGTTCAGATTCTCATCAACCTTTCCATAACTGCGGCGCACTTCGAGATATGTGCTCTGAACTATATTCCTAACAATGCAGTGGATTTCATCAGCGTGGCATATTGGCCGCCATCTTGGACCACTAGAACAACCTTTGCCTCAGTTAATACAAAACTTCATTTATTCAATATCTATCGCACACATAAAATGAATGAGTTAACTTTTATACACGTTTGTGTTCTGTGCAATATGTAGGATCAGTATATATATATCCCGTTTTTCATGTTCTCCTGCTTGTCCCATTTTTTTAAAAGGACATTTGTTCTGTTTCCCAAAGGAATAATTATTTCTTCACATTTGTGATTATTTTCCCATTCAACTTATTCTGGCAATGCAACAATGACTGTGAAATGTTTGAAGAGAGAGGAACCATAAATTTCAGCACAAAATTATTGGACGTTGTGCAAATAATACGGACACTGTTTTCTCAACTGTATTAATTGTTTCTAAGTGACAAAGGTGTATATGTCTGAATACACAATAAACGTGACTGCAAACGATATGATAAGCAAAGAAGATTAAGTGCATATTTCCTGAGTAACCTTCCGTACACCAAAATGTCTACAACTTAAATTATTTCCTTCCTGAAAAAATGTAATATTCTACTAACATTGTTACTAAACAAAACTAAAACAACTGAGGACTAAGAACATCACAAACAGTAAATTTACCTAGGGCTCGCATGGCTTCCACATAGCAAGTAACCATTGTTTTGTTATTCTCACACTGAGCTCTTTACTAGTTCGTGCTCAATGTCTCTTTTAAATACATAATATGCCATATTGCTTTTAACACCTAGCAAAACAATGTGATTTCTAATTTACTTGCTCTTTGTACTAAACAATAATGATTCTCACTTGATTCTATAATACCAGCGTATTTTATTGACAAGCAACACCATCTATAAGCAACCAGAATGGAAATATCTTTATGCACATTATAGTTACAAGTTACACCAAAGGGAGGGATACTTTATGTTCACTGCGAAAACTTAAGAAAAAAAAAATGAGTTAAGTTTTCAAGAAATATAATATTGAACGTCAGAAAATAAAATTTACAATATTTTTTTTTACCGAAAACCTCTTGGTGTACGAAGGGTTAAGACTTGAAAGGCTACCGAGAGTCAAATTTGATAGCCTTTGTTTTTGTGTTAGAACTTTTTTATTTTATTTTACACTTACATAAAACGTTGTAACTTTGTCACAAGTGTCGTCTAGTTCGACATATTTGTTTTATGATGTTCGTAATAATACTGTGTTTCCTAAAAGCTTGACATTTCTTCGCTGGGGTCAAATGTGGCCCCCCAGGGGCCTTTCTCGTTCCAGTTTTGTATTTATCTTTTGTTTTTGGTGATTATGTGCAATGAAATATCTACTATTTTATATTTTGTAAGTACTGTTAATAAAATGATCTTGTATAAACAATATCTCAATGAGAACGAAAAGATCAGAAAAGAAGAAGCATAGATGGAAACACTGTTAGAATTACACATGGTCTTGTGACTGATGGCACACATTGTATCACAACGATACAACAATTCCTTCATTCCCGTATAATACGAGAACACCAACATAACTGTGCGGATTTGTCTCTTATTCTGAACACCATGAAAGACACAGAGTCTCTGAGGGTATCGAGAAAGCGGGGACGTTGTTATATACGCAGCAGGAGTAGAGATGTGAAGATACTTGTAAAGGATGTGGAGAATTCCTCTGTAAAGAGCAAATACTTAAGATTCATGCAAGAAGTGTTACACTGAAGAATCTGATAGTTTGTGTTGTGTGTTTAGTTCGTTTTTTTTTCTAAATTTATAATTAAAAGATAGGAATATTGTATGAGAATGTAAGTGTATAGGATAAATGAAAATCGTGTCATTGTTAGGTGCCATTGTTGTACTCAGCTTCCATTTTTCTTGTATCACACTATCTCTCCTTTACGAACAACCACGTAGTTTAATATAGCATTTTTTTTTAGTTAAAATAAGAGCTATAGATATTTTTATGGTGGGGTGAAATTTGACCCCAAGTGGCCCTTTACGTCCCAGTATGAAGGGTGGTCTTCAAAAGGTTAACAAAGAAGTTGAAAGATAGACGGGAGGAGAGCTATCTAATTATAAAAATGAAAAACATTTTAGCAGATTTGAAAGAGAAGAGTTCCTACCTGCAGTTAACAAATTTTATAATGTATTTTTAGAGTATTTTTAAAAATGGGTGGTGCTAAACATATTCAATGGATCATCTTTCCGAATAGATATTTTGTAGTATTCAAAGCAGCAATGCTACTGTTCCAGTGCAGTTTGTAGAAGCTCATATCATTTCTTATTCTGTCTGGGAACCAAAACTTTCCGATCAGTGACAGTATGCATAGGAAATCACTACAATTTCATGAAGAATAGATGATAAAAAAAATCCGTATGAGAGAAAAAAGGGTGTAGGTGTTTAAAAAAAAATAGAAAAGGGACTCGTCAATATAATTGTGTTCAGAATTAGTATTAAACTTATCAAGCTCTACCCGAGCTTTTACAATGAACAGTATTCAAAAGATGAAATAAAAATAAAACCGCCTCTCAGTTTCAACATTGACATCTATTTTGATGGTACAAGTGAATGTCATATTGTCAAAGAACAAGGCATAATTTGTTTTTTCAAAAAATGGCATCGAGTTAAATATTTTTGGTATTTTTCTACAAGCTTTAAGATGCCTTTTGAAAACTATTAGAAGATAATAATTAAAGAGGTAAAAGTATGTGACTGGACCGGGGATCGAACCCGGAACCTTTGGGTTACCGTCCCAATGCGCTACCACGTAGTCCCATTTTGAGCTCATAACCCTAACAATGTGCAAAGATGAAAAAAAAAAAAACAACATAATAATTAAAGTTAGATTGCGTTCATTAAGCGGTCTTGGCTACTTTCAAAAGCAGCGAACAACGGCGGAAGCGGGATATGATGCGGATCGTCTTGGCGATAGCCTCTTCCTTTAACTAACTGAAGCAAAGAGCTACAGTTCAAATGTCATATATATTTCGCTATAGCCTCAAGAATTACCACGCAAAATCAGGCAAGCCTACATACATCGGTTCCAGCGAAGAGGGCCTAAATGTAGTAAATAATTCAATGATGAAGCATTTAGTGAACACGATGAAAGCAAACAGTGTTGGAAGTAATCGTAAAAGAAGAAAGGCGTAAGCAGTGTACACAATTCATCATACGTAAAAAAAAAATGTCAAAACTCCGTTGAAATCTAGAATCTTTGTAAACTTCGTTGCACACAAAACTAAATATGAAAGACGTTTATTATGGCGTAGGCCTGGTACGTACTGCCTTATTGGACTCTTATAAAAACTTGGTTTGGTTCATTTCTTGAGTGCTCCACGAGGGTGGAGGGTGTACACTACGTTGCTTCTTAGAAAGGATTTTCCTACATGTTTGGTGACTTTCATCCTACGATAACGGTTCTGACAATAACGGTATTAAATGACCTTTGATGTAAATATACCAATTGAGAAAATAAAATCTTTGGCAATTTTCGATTCAGGAGGTTCTAAATTTTCCACTATATAACAAATTCCTCGCTTAGGATGGCGAAAGAATGTACCAGATAATCATTTTTCATTAATAGGTCAAAAATTCGTTTAATTAACTTGGCTACATGGTTCATTAATTTATTCTTTGATGCGAATTAACTCAGCGGAATTTATCAACTTCCTAAAACAGTTTTCGTGATCAATGTTTACAAGAAGCGATACATTCAAGAAACTTCACAACATGGGATATTACTGATGAGATTTAAATATTCCATGGTTGTTACTGTGGATGATGCTTCGAATGGTACACCATTATATATGAGTTACCTTTCTGAATGGAGTACACCATAAACATTCATGTAGCAGACATCACTTGCCTCAAAAAGCGATCTAAAGTGTAAAAATCTTAAATTTTGAGTGGATATGGAAACAATCGTGTTAGCGTAATAGATTTACGAGTATTTACAACTGAGGATACGTCATGTTAAGGAGAACTCGAGGTTGTTAAAGTGAAGAAAAATGAGAACCTATTTTGCATTAGAGTAGATGACCTGTTTGTCAGTGAGCGAAATTAATATCGCAAACAGTGAAAACAGTACATCATGAAGCGCAAACCCTGGCGAGTCAGTTTTCCTGATTATGTTACAGGATTTCCATATGTAGTCTAGAATCCCTGTAAAGTCATTCGATGCAATTACCGTGGTGGAAGTGTTTCGAACGCGTTACCGTTATTCTTTCACTCGTGTCGTATGTTCGCCGTAGTCTTCCTTAATTTTCTTTTTAATTTTTCCCAGCTGTGTCCCAACGTTAAACGTTTGTCTATAAAATTTCAAATGTTTCCAATTAAAAAAAATACAGTTCTTAATTTGGTTGTAGACTATGCAACTTGTCGAAACCACTCATAAAATCTTTTATCAGAACACTAATCTTCAAAATATTTATTGGTAGTTATACACATGTCCACTTCTTTCATCGCCTACCAAATAAAGCAAATTTCCAGCTACCATGAAAGAAGGAACAATTACATACATTTTCTTGTGTAGTAGATTTGTTTAAAGTGTTATTGGTAATGTTCTAGCAGTTGAGCTATTTCTTTTGCGCTGTTCCTGACATCTATTATCCATAATTAGAACACTACAATTTTCTGTATAATGACATCGTAATATATGCTATTCTCAATTATAATAAGACGTAAAAATATATATATACTATAATTTAACGTCGCTAGGTAGCTAGGAAAATTTAAAGGTGGTTATCGGGTTAGAATGCACGACTTTGCAATAAAAGTGCAATAAATGTGCGTTGGAAACCACGACAACTACAGTTATTTCAGCTGAGTTCTCCTACCTCTGAGTTTACAGATCCTGCTTTTTTCCCCTTCTGAGTGAGTTTGCATTGCATGGAATTGCTTTGTGGTAGCGTGAAGGTTACTTTTAAAATTTTGGTGAGAGTTATTTCCTATTTTATGATATTTAATTCTTAATGCCTACATTTTGTGTACTGATGTTACCATTTATTATATTTCTTCACAGAAAAAAAAAATAATCACTTTAGGAAAAACTTTTGCGAGCGGTTTGTTGTTGCCATTAATCCCCCTACCTTCATTTTTTATAAAAATGCTAAATGAAAATAGAATTTTATAACAATCAGTTTTGCTTTTGTTCCATTTTGTAACTACTGGGTCGATAAAAAGTGCCTTAACAATAAAGATTTGTAATTTTATGCTGAACAAACTAATTAAAAACTATTTTGACGTTTTGCATAGATTTTGTGAATACTGAAAGTAGGTGATTGTCGGAAGCACTTTTTCAAAATGTCAGTAGTAACACAACTTTGATTTTTAGAGACTTTTCGTCATATGCTAGTTGTGTGGTCAAGTGCTTTCTATATACCAAATTCCATGCTTTTGAGATTTTCTTACACTGATCTAAAGATTTTGGCTTCTGAAAAAAAAATGTTCTTTTCGTTTGATGTCATTTTGTGGCTGTAAGATTCGTAAAAAAAAAAAACGATTATTACAAAAACAGAATCATAATTTTATGATGAACAAACTTCATTTGAAACATTTTTCAGTGGAATGCTTAGTTTCTGCGGAAATTAAAAAACAAAAACAAACACTTAATGATGGATGCCATTTTCCAAGATGGCGGCCGTAGCACAAGTTTGATTTTTGGGGACTTTAATATGTTACTTGGGTGGCCAAGTACTGTATGTATAAAACGTTTTGTTTTAAGATTTTTTTAAACCTAATTTTCATAAAATGATTACATTAGTATGTTTGTACTTTATATATAAGGGCGACTCCAGGACAAATCACATAAAGTGTCATTTTCTTCTTCGTAAAAGTGAAAGGTGGACATGTTCCGTAACAACAGCATTACTTTTACAAGATTCTGCTTTTTGTCCATCTGAACACTGAGACCGTGCAGAACAGCTGAATTTCTATAATAGTTAGGATCACTGCAACACACCCTAATCATGATGAATTCACATAACTAATTTAGTAACAACGAGCTACTCGCCATAGTAAGCAAATAGGTCACACAGCAAACTAGAAATTTGTCCTAAAGTCGGGAAGATTCGATACCTCAGTATTTCTGGTACATTGTTCGTCTCTGCTAGCAGAGAAAAGTACGATTTTCGCTTTGCTCTTTCACGTTGTTCACAAAATTAGACTAAGTTAGGACGTTAGATATTTTCCCCCACGATTGTATATTAGTTCATTAGATTAACATCTTCCTTACTATTAGTTTGAGCTTGTGGCATCTTTACGTGACTCAATGCTGATCCTGACTTCAAATTCTCCTACTTCCTCGGTGAACACGACTTCACCATTTTTCGAAATGACAAAATGTACCTTCTTCGACGCCTCAACATTCCAACTCAGTGGTCAATCACCTACATATAAAAGAAACAAATACACCAAAGTTTACTTTGATAAAAAAATAAATAATTTTCTTACTGATAATGTTTTCAATATTATTTTATTGTTTTACTTTATAGAGGAGAATACTAAAGCTGTTGCGTAAATTTTGTTGCTCTTCAATGTTAAAACTTAAAACTTAAAATATATCACTATTTCTTTTAATTCCAAATATCCCTAATAAATTGCTGCTCTACTGAACACAGAGATTTTTGTGTGAAATAAAGCACAAGCATTTTTTGTCTGTTAATTGAAAGGAAATGATCTATTCCTTCAAAACTCTACATAAATATAAATATTGCTCGTGGGTCTGGTGTAACACGGAGTAAATTTTCAAACATTTCCCTGAAATTGTCATAATAACAGCAGAAGTTGTTTTATCATCTTGTACAAGTTTAATTCGGTACTCTGAAAATGTTCATAGTCTATATAGTTCCTTTTAAAGATACATCTTTAATTGGAATATTTCAATCAGTTTCTTCAATATCTTTACACTTTTTTTTAAGTATTTGCATTTAAGCTTAATCAGACATGTTTGGTCGAGTACATTTCTGTGTTTTGCAACTTTCCTTGGATTGTATTTATTCTGTGAACTACTTTTTTTTTTTTTTTTTACTGTAAAAATAACTCGAATAATTATTCGTCCTCACATTAAAGTGAATTAATTTTATATTTTCTTCTATTTCAGGACTCCAAAATACTCTTCGAACGTTTAGGATAGTACAAATTGTATAATATTCTGTTATACCCAAAACATAATAAAATGTTATTCTAGATTAAACAGATGTTTTTTTCCCATTAGTTCTATTATTGCTAACTTATTTTTTTAATATTTCTAGTAGCAGTATACACAATGATCGGGATTCGATTTGTGACAAAATAATAGCGATATTTCTTTTCTAGTCTAAATATTATAATATTAGTTTATTGAGTGAAACATATTCCATTATATTGTACACGAGCTATGGAAATAAAATTAGGCAAATTAAAAGAAATTATCAAGTTATAAAACTTGCATTTTACAGCAATGAATTCCTCTTACCAGCATGGGCGGATTTATGGGGGAGCATGGGAACATTGCCCCCCCGACCCCAGTCATCTCAGAATAATTTTAAATGTTTTATTCTAAACGATGGCTTTTAAAGTGATCTCTCTCTCTCTCGTGCCCCTCAGGGTCTCTGTCCTAAATCCGCTCATGCTCACCAGGGAAAAGCCGAAATTGGACCTACTCTTGGCTGCGATCTTTATTATTTTCTTCACTTTCACTTCCTGATGTCATAGGGTTCGTCTTAAGTTTAAGCAATATTTTTGTGTGTTTACAGTCGGGTTAAGTTCATTTGTTGTAACTAAGGTTAATATTCGCAAGTAAAACATATTTTATTTGCTGTTTTATACTTGAAATCTTTCAATACTTCTTTTCAATTTGGAACCCACAAAACGTTATAAAAAATTATAACAATTATTAAAAAATATTTGGATTTAAAAATAAAAATAATATTTGCAGTTTTTTGGCATTAAACAATTATTTTGGGGTCAAGAAATCAAATATTTAATTATTTAAAAAAAATATTCACACACAAATTCAACGAGTAAAGGGTCTAGCATAACGAGCATCAAGCTTATGCTAAGCTGCTTTGAAGGTACGGTATTTTCCAGGTGACCACGATACACCATTCAATCTATCTGGTTTTTTAAAGATCGGTTTAAAGTAAACCAGTTTGTCGCCGAATGATTTGATCTCGATCTCTGTGTGTGTGTGAACCATCAAGTTGTACGTAAGTATACTGGACTGATCGTTTAGCGTCGAGATATGTAGGCCAGATCAAACGTTTCACGTCAATCATCCACATACACTCTAAACCAATCTGGATCAAATTTTCAGCTCAAACTCGGAATTTTTACGCTTGTTATCGATGTGAGGCTTGTTTTAATTTATGATTTGATTCTTGAGTTATACACGTACCGGAATTTGCGTATAATATAATATTTTGTAAATAACATTCATATTTTTTTGCAAGAATTAAAACGTTCCCTGGCTTCGTATATTCATTAGAAATTTAATGGCATCGATCAGTCCAGTATTCCTTTTTGATGGAAGACAACGATCTGAACTTTCTTCCTTAAATACTGAGCTTTACTGAATCTTGCAGCATATGTGTGAAATTGTATAAAGATGCCGAAGCTGAATATGGTAAAATAATAATCGATTCTGTTGTGTATTGTCATAAAAAACACAGGTTTTGTGACTGATCATCTCTATGTAAATATGAATAATTTATTTAGCGATTTGAATGTATTTAAATGTATTTTGTATATGAATATTTAATTGCTTTTAAAGGCACTTGAACACTCAGCCGAGTAAAAACTAGCTTAAGATATGCATAATCAATGTATTACTTGTTAATTTCCTGTATTTTGTATATTTAAACCGTGAATTTCTTTTCCATAATTCTAACTGACTGTTAGCTACTGCAGGTCTTCAGATATACACATTTTTCTTCTTTATACTCTTGTATACCATAGTAGCTTAGGAAGAAAAAGTTCAGTTTTATTTACTGCTGAGACAACTTCTCTATATCGAGAGAAACAGTCGAGAGTCATGATTACAGAGTATGAACTGTACACATTTGAAATTTTGGTGGGGGTGCTTAGTACTATTACGTTCTCAGTTTCAACTAACTTAATGCTTACTTGTCTGCGAACTTTCGATGTTTGAATCTTTTTCGATTTCGTGGGGGATACATCTAAGATCGAATTTCAATTTTTTTTTTTGCATTAAAATCTTTTTCATAGGGAGTAACAATTTTACGAAAATTAACTCAGCGTGCAGGAAACTGGGCGGGCTGGGGGAGGGGCGGTAAGCAGCAATTGCATTCACTGAAAGATTAGAGAGGGTGGATGAAATCAGGGCCGGCTCAACAGAGCGCAAAAATTTTTGGGGGCGACATCCATTTCAGGCGATAGTGTATCGAAACTCTTAGTATTAAGTTATAGTAATAAAATACTATTTATGAGGGCGCATTGAAAATTTTGAACAGAGCGCCGATTGAGTTAGAGCCGGATCTGGATGAAATCACTAGATGGAAAATTATGAATATACAGAAGTTTAACAATCACGTTCTCCCACTGTGCTTTATTCATAGTCCGTCCATCTAGCTCACTGTGGAATATTTGAGAGAAGAGATTACATAAGATTTTATTATCTTTTTTGGCTCAGAAACCACCAGAATAAAACACTGAGGATTTTTACGTCTGAAGGTTATTATTCTGTCATTTCATTTTTTGGTGCAATATTTTGCAGGCTAGAATAATATAGGTTTTCGCTTGAGCTCTGTTTCCAAACTTCAAGAGTAGGCTCCTAGGTGAACTGTTAGAGGCCGAGGGCAAAGGAAGTTTTTTTTGAGTCAATATAGTTAAGGTCGATGAGTTCCAACTATCGACAAAATAAAGTGATAAGAATTGTGTAAATTCTTGCCGGGAGTCGATCGCGACTCCTGCATAGAGCCAAAATTGGAAATATAGAGAATCACGTTCTATAGGGGGATACGGGACGCGAGAATTTGTAACTAATTTGGGTGGTTACATCTGCGTCATATGAGAATTTCACCAAAGACATTACCATTAGAGAGAAAGGTAAAAAAAATATATATAGCTAAATTCTTCCTCTGGAAAATATTGAAATTTCATTTGAAAAGATAACGTTCAGTGACCTCATACATTTAGGATGATAAGTTTCTTTTTATACAGAAAGGCAGCTTGAGAGTATGAACGTTGATTAAACTGGTATTTCTGCGAACCTGCTTCAATTCCCAGTGCTGGCTGACATCGGGGACCCGTTACGTTTATTTTGGACAGGAGTTTGTCTGTCGGTTTACATTATATTCAAAACTTACTGATAACGAATCTTATGAGCTTGACTAGGCTGGGGGCCGCCCAATAGCTAGACGCCAAGGACATCATTCCTTTCCTTCTATTTTAAACATTTTCGGCGAGATATCTCTAAATGTTGTCACTTGATTAAGATCATGGGAGATGACCGGTGTGGGCAGGAGACTGTATAATTTTATGTGTCAACTCAAACACCACCTTAAACATATTTCATGCCAAGAATTAAATTATTTCTTGTGTGAGAAGAGGGTCTCGTGAGAAGATGTCATCATTTATTTGTAAGTTACGAAACAGAGTGCAGCGCCACGTAAACATCCCTACTCTAATAGTATCGAGAGAGATCGGATTGCATTTGTAATATCCTATATACATATATATATATTATATATATATATATATATATATATATATATATACATATATATTAATTTTATTGAATTTTAAGTACAACGTTTTCGTAGAGAGGAAATAAAATTTTGTTTTACCGAGTATTTGAGGTGTAATGTTTTATTTGAACACTAGTTACTACACACACCATGTTATCACTTAGTTTCTGCTTATTCGTGCTACTGTGTAGCGAAGGTGCTCAACCTTCTTCGGCGATAGTTCACTTTTTCTGGTGTATTTGAAGTGAACTTCGATATGAATTTCAGTTTGATGTTTTGTGCTAACGTATAGCGCAACTCGAAAAAATAGTCGGTTGCTAAAATTTCTCTGTCAGAATTCTAGCGCCAAGTGTTAATTCCAGCTGGGCCGATAGATCCTTGTAGTACCTTACTGGCTAACGTTCGAGGGTCAGACCATCGGGTTCTCGGGTAGACGGTTGAAGTATGTGTGGATGAGACTTACGCCGAACGAGGTTGGTTACTGGACACAGAAATGAAGTTGCAGTTTTTGTTTATTTGGAGGGTGCACAGATACTCTGATTTGGGACTTATTCTACAGAGCCGATGTACGTAATTCCGCCTACTGTCCAGGGACAGGATCAATTGCGCATGGTGAATATTAGCTCGTATTAGCGTTTTTCTTTCGCGTTTTATTGAATGTGAATTAGTTGTAGGTGAAGTGAGTGGTTAAAAGTAAATTGGAAAAGGTTAACTGAACTGCTTGGTAACATGATGAGGGTACCTCAAACTGTAACTCTGTTATGCTAGCTCACTAAGATATCGTTTTTAATGATTCTCACTGTCTCTACGCTTCCGTGATTGTGTTTCTGCGCATGTTACCTTAAAGTTTTCTCTCATTCTCTTCCGGCATAACTTTTGTGAACTTTGGCTCTGAGGATACAAAATTGGGATGATGTTAAGTTGAATTTCAAACAGATTTATTCCCGTTTGTGAAGCAAGTAAATACCTACGTTGCATATGAGTTCTGACCATGCTTGGGCAGGTGTAGTAGTTTAAGGTTTTAACTTTCCTACATCTTAATCTTGTCTGAGCCTTTCCTCCTCCGCTGTCTTTTCCGGTGTTTCAGCCTTCTGATGTCACCAACTTTCTCCGTTCTGGCACTTCTTTTTCCGGTTTCTCTCATATGTGCTTCGTATGCTACGACTAGCTATGAATAAGTTTATATATGGTTTTTCTATGAAAGCAAGGCAGTGATGGGTAGATACCACTTGCTCTTCATTATAGATGGAGCGTCTTTCAAGAGAGAAATTGTACAGAATACAAAGTAATCCACATAGCAATTTTGACCTGACTGAAAAGTGAATCAAAATTACTATGGTAAGTTGGAAAATTCAATGCAAGCTTAGCAAATCAAGCTTAAGATGATTTAAACAAGGTTGAATCAAGCATTCCAGTTTACACGAATGAAGTTTAAAATAGCCTTAACAAGACAAGAAAAGCAAATATAATTTACTTCTCAAAATAAAACGATGCCCTGGCTGGGAATCTATGCAAGGACCACTGGCACACCAATCCGATGCTGTATACACCAGACCACGAAACCACATATCCTAACTGGCTTTACAAGCGCTATTTATACTTAGTTTATCACATCCCAAGTTTCTTTGTCTCTTTTGCGCATTATCCAATACCTATAAAATGCTTCACAATGCATTTGATCGAAAAGTGGCGATCCCGAGTAATTCCGTAAAACAATACAAAAACAGTACCATAAAATAGGCGAGAAAGGACCAGCTTAATGGTACACAAGCAGACTATAAAGGATTAATTCTTTTCGTTTATTATCGTTCTATATGAGTTAAATATATCCATATGTTTACCGTGAGCAATACTAACAAATAATAACAAGCGCTATTTGGCATTGAAGATAAGTTTCTGAACAGTAAATGGCCTCAACGATACAGTCACAATTCAAATTCACTGCTACTGGAATTTCGTTATGAGTAGTTTTATCTAACGAAACGGTTAAAAAAAAAAGCGTTTATTCGTATATGAAAAAAATCTGACTATTGTTTGATTATGACTTGTGACATTACGTTAAAACATTAAAAATACCTATTTATTATTTGTCGTAATTTTTTTTTTACTATGGCGCTGATAACAAAGAAGGTTATGTAGTTGATTGTATTTTCGTTTTATTTTAATTTCGTTTTTCCACTTAACTGGAAGCAAAAAATACTATTCCTTTCATTAAATTTGAGAGATCCATGATGTTTGTCATATGGGTTCTATTATGTTACTCCACTTCACAGGCCATGGATGAGGTATTATTATTGTTTATTATTATTAATTTTTATTGCTTTGATTTTCTATCGCGAAAGAAATATAATTTAATTTATTCCTTACTTTCCATGATTTACGTTTCTCTTTTTTTACACTAGTGTCGCTGCTGTTGTTCTCGGTGAATTAAGTGTAACATATAAATATTATTTTACCTTTGGAATTTCTTTTTTTTTTTTTTTAGTTTTAACAAATGTAAAGAAAACAAGCTTCTGAAAGTTTATTTGCTTGTAGATTTACTCGAAAGAGGTCAGAGGTAAGTGCCTAAATTATGTATTAAAAGGTTTGTAAAAATTTTAGGAATATTGTACCAAAGCATATTTCCTTAAATTCAGTTTTAAAGGAGCACTTACAGTTTGTTGCTTCGTTTTTTACCTCATACATAATAAGGAATTTGATAAAGACGTATCTGTTTCACCGCAATTAATTTTATAGAATTGTTTTAATTTTAGTCTACATCCATACTTAAGTGTGGATGAGACAAATAATAGCAATGCAGCCAAAACTTATGAGGAATCTACTAGCAAAGAAATATTTCTCAAAGAAAAACAGTCTGATCGTAAGAGTTTGAAAGAAGATTACGCACATAAAGAGGATAAAAATACTACAAAAAACTAATAACCTTCAAAGAAAACCAAAATAATACGGAAGATGATGATGAATTGTCTTTCTTTGAAGAAGGAAGCGCTTCACCGGGGTCATCGATATTTAAAGAAGGAAGCCCTGAGGACAGTGCACCGGTATCTCCAATAAGCCAGTCATTGTCTTCGGTTTCATCATCCCCCATTCTCTCACCTCTCAACTTATCCACCGTTGACAAAATACAAAACAACACAACTAAGAACAAGGAGAACACAAACAGCAATGAACATGAAGAAATAAGCAAATTAACAGAAATAAATGGTAAAGATAATACACAGAGGGGAAACAAGGAATCTAAAGAAATAACAAACACAATAGGGATGGAATCCTCAACTAACCTTAAAGATACACACAATAACAATAAGGAAATTAGTATAGAAAATAACAAAATAAATGCTAATACTCAAACAAACAAAAAAGAATCTGACGCTCAATTGAATTATGCGGTGATCATAAAAATCATGAAGACTGACCTAAATAACCCTATCACTTTCAAAAAAATCATAGAAACAAGACTTCCGAATATAGCAATAATAGGACACCCGACACTTAGATTTAATGGAGTCAGAATACAATTTAAAGATAAAGATAATCAACAAAGATTTCTTCAAAAATTCAAGGACGCAGATTTTGGGCCAAAGGCAGAAATCATTGGATGAAAATAGGAGAATACCACAAAAACCGATCTCTACAACGACATTTACTTGTGTCGTAAGGGGAATTTCAACTGAGGTCGACACTCAAGACGTTATTAACGATCTAAAAAAGAAAAATGTACCAATCACCAACGCGACACGCATTCAGAATGACAAGGGACCACTTCCTTTGATACGACATTTTACAAAAGATCCGAATTTGGTGAGTCGGTTGATAACTAATGGCATTATTATAGGATGCTGTATATATAGGGTGGAGGAATCTAGGACGTCTGCCAGACCCTTTCCCTGCCGTACTTGCCTGAAATATCATGACAATAAACCATGTTCCGGCAAACCCAATTGTTACAAGTGTGGAAAGAATCACCCTAGCTACCTACACATGTAATATCCAACCAAACACAAATTTCTGTGGAACTTGTAACAAGATGGGATACCGAACTGCCGCCTCCACATGTCCATTAAGGCCGACAACGGGGAAATCCTTCGTTCAATCAAAAATTTACAGAGCACCGCCAAATATAAACAGTAAAACAGATTTTCCAAATCTCTCCGAAAAAACAGACGGACAAAAAGAGAACAATTTCGGTGATGAGGATAAAGATGATCACACACAAAATGGTAACGAATTTGAAATCCAAATTAAAAAATTGCTCCAGGATCATATGGATAAAATGGCTAAATGGATATTGTCTATCATCACTCTAATAAAGGCGACAGAGCCAGAACAAATTGCAAAAATAAATCAAACTATCAAAGCTCCATCAGAAGAGTTCTTGCAGAGACATTTTAACATTATCCAATCGATAGACGGCCACATTCATGTAGGTATTGAGGACTTCAATAAAAAAGAAAAGAATAACAAACCAATTTCGCAAACAGAAGAAACATCAAATGGGTACCAATAAAAATTATTTGAACAACACAAACATTAAGAACACACTGGAAATTATGTTTATAAATATAATGGGTTACGAAACAAATTCTATGAAACAATACAACTTGCAAAAGACCAAAATATTGACATCATAATATTAAATGAAACAAAACTCACTATTAAGGTTAAACTGGACATAACAAACTCAGAATTTCACATATTTAGACACGACAGACAGGAGGCACAGGGCGGAGTAGCAATTCTAGTCAATACCAAATTTAAAGCTAATGAGGAAATACTGCCTGATTCCCTACAGGATCGTTCCACTACACCACTATTAATTTCTATTCAACAGCGAAATGAAAAGATATATATAGCCACTTTATATTCACACCCAAATCTAGACATATCAGAAAGTTTCCTTTTGCCCCACGTCCAATACCTAGGCCACACCTTTCCTGAAATATTCCTTTCCCCATAGAAGTTGTAGCTGTTGGAGGGATCTAGTTTTAGCAAACAAATTAAAATCAAGTTTCTACAAATATATAATTTGTTTCAGATAGACATTGTCAGAACTGACATGAAGATACGAAGAGAAAACCAAGCCGATTGTTTGAGGATGAATCCGTATATTAAAGGTAGGAATAAATTATTTGAAAATTCATTACTTATTTAAGCATTCCTCTATTTGAGTTTTGTTCGTTGAGTCAGAATGAAAAAGGAATTATGACTGAAGACTTTTCTTTTGTAGTATTGACACAATACAGATTTCAAGACCATCGAAGAATAGAGGAACTAACATCCGATATTACTTACTTGCTTGATTTTGTTTTAGTCTACACGCATTCAAAGTCGTGTTTTTGCCAGGGCAAGGTTGTCAGCGGTGAGGAAAGAAAAATCTTCAAGTAAAGAAACTATAGCCAATGTATTCAAGGCGCTTACATTGCTTTAGACAAAAAATATTACAGATTACTATCATACATATCAACAATAAAAATTTTCTTCGAAGAGTAATATTATTCATAAAATGTATTAAACAAATAAGAAAATATGTATCCACCAAACTCAATAAATCACACCCGAAAAAAAAATCACTCTAAAAAAAATCAGGAACAATGAAACGAAAGTCAGCACATTCTTTTGTTAAGCTTTATTTTGAAATTTCTCAATCTGACTTTATACGTAGATTACTATTTGGTACTACATTCATGCATAGTATAGTAAAAACTTTATTTTTATATGGGCCAGTTTAGTAATTTTTGACTTCGGCCCGTCACGATTTGCCCTTAGCTGTTAAGTGTTAAAATCCACACCCATGCCCCTGCCGGGACTCGAACCCGGGACCGTTGAGTCGATAGCCTACCGCCGCAGACCGCTCGACCACCCGGCCGGCGCATAGTATAGTACAATGTAGGCACATGTAACTTAGTGCATTCTTGACATTCGATGATTATGTTATAGAAAATCCACTCAATAAAAAGATGAAAGACCCTGTACATGTCAGCTTCCTAGAAATATGTTGTTTGATACTATATTTTCTCTTCACTATATTTCCTGAACACCATATTTCGTAGTGTTAGTGTTATTTAAAATATTTGGATTTGTTTTTAATCAGAAGGAGAGGTAGCTGTTATGGTTTAACCCCAAACCAAATCGTACAATTTCTTTTTCAGTTCCTCTAGGATCAAATTGACCTGATATCGCTAATTTGTAGACTACAATTCTCCACTATCATTCAAAACTACGAAAGGAACACCTCAACGTTTCTGATTCATCACAATACATCATAAGGCTATTTTATCTGCTGCCCAAATGAAAATAGAAATCCTCGGAGTTTCGACCGATTCTAATGGATTGTAATATGCAGGATGTTATTTCTTTTACCGAAAGAGGTAGAGGGGAAAATAAATGCCCAAGAATACCCACATTTATTGAGTACTCGATGTACATACATTGTTGTTTCATCCCTACCAGAAAACAGGCAAGTGTGGTACCAGAGAATTTCCCCCCTTTCTCTCTATCTACAAATAATACTCTGGATGATCCTTTCGCAATTTAGAGGTGTGGTATTTAATTATGAGTGTTGACATTCTCCCTTAAGGAATTACTTCAGAAGGATAAGAAAACTTCCACCGGCAATATTATTTAGCAAATGATGGCTAAAAATCTTGCGTTGCCATACAGTAACACTCTCTTTATTACGCGTTTTAAAACTAAGATCTTCAATCCGTATCTTTCTCACTGTTTCTGGGGCTCTAAGCAGATTCGGAAGAAAAGTGTACTTGAACGAAATAATATGCCACTCGGGTAACCTCGCAGGAAGGTTATAGCGCAACGGTAATGGCACAATCATGAAAACTCGGTGGCAGTGGAGTACTAATAAAGACTGACACGGAAAGAGTAAACAATGGCGTTGCCCAGACGGTAACTTGATTACAACAGATACCCACCGCGACCCACTGACCCACCGAGACCACTGACCCACCGAGACCACAGACCCACCGAGACCACTGACCTACTGAGGATGTTGCAAGGTAGACGGCCAGGGCCTATATTGTAGGTACCATCCCAGCATTTGTCTGGTATGACTGAGGAAAAAACTGAAAAAAAAAAACTCAGGATGTTCGGTCGCCGGGATCGATCCCAGAACTTCCCGAATGCTAAGCTAACTACAAGTATCTATCTACCAATGAACAAGGCCGATCGGTCTCACAATACGAGAGTAAGACTACAATAGGAACATTGATACATAAATTCCATAATCATGTGTAGGAAAATTTGTCCTTTGCTCTGAGCGAAGGCATTGTTCCACATGAATATCAAATATAACTACGATTACATTCATTCCATAGCCACCAAAGCTGAAAAGGATCACCGGGTCAATTTTTGGACCCGGTCCCCTGTTTTTATACTCGGGACCCGGTGTGACCCGATGGGCAAAGCAAAGATTTCATTTTTTTTTACTTATTATACTAATTTTCTAGATTTTTATGATGTTCAGTGAAAATCTTGTTTTATATCGCAGTTATGAGTTATATGGATTTAGGCGCATACTTTTTAAATTTCTTAGATTTTAGCATTTGTAGTCATTCTGAATATTTCTGAACGTAAAATTGTGAAGAGGATCGTAATCGTATATATCCTCACGTAGGCTTGCAAAAAAAATACTTAAATGTTTGTCAGTAACACTTGTTTCATTAATTTATATCTTCAAATATATATAT
>JAGDQP010017160.1:24867-39138 GCA_022664845.1 Lepisma saccharinum | reverse complement strand
CTTGATGTATTGGAAATACAGAGTAAATAATAAATGTGGATTTGTTTCTTTAAAAAAGAGTTGTGGGTTGCTGTGAGGCGATTGGAAGGCGCATGTCATTACTTCAGCGACGAAACGTTCCACTGATTCGTGAAAATAGGTTACTCGCCTACAAAGTTTCATAGCTGGATTCAAATCCTCTGGGTAGTTTTTTTGATTAAGCAAAACATTTTGATAACACTATGAGTTACTTCTGTCCAGCGTAAAATAAAATAAGAAAAATGAGGACATGTGAAAACAAATAAGCTACAATATTTCGATCAGTTCAGTTCACTGGACTTTGTTCGCTGGTAAAAGGGTAAAACTCATAGAGGTGTGAAGGGACCATAGTGGATCATTGGTAGAGCGCCCACCTTTTGTGCATGGAGACTTCGGTTCGATCCCAGTTCGTGCGATGGGGACCTTGTGGTGAACAAACACCATGTGCGTGGGTTTTCTGGGTTCTCCCCTTTCCTCCTAGTTGCTTCATTCCGTCTGAGCCGAAGTTCCCTTGGGTTCTTAAAAAAAATTTAAAAAAGAAGTCACAGAGGTGTGGTTGGGAACAGACTCACTTTCTCTGTAACTGATTTTTACCTTTTAACCAGCCGACGAAATCCAATACACTCATAGATACGAAATATTGTGAATTATTACAAGGTAAGAGCTGAAAGAATAAATAGTTACCTTGGGAAATTAAACTCTGATGTTTGTAATTAAAGATGAAGGTCCAACATATTTAACTTAATTTGCAGCAGAAAGATGGTTACGTTCAATGAACGGCCAGCATGGATGTTGCTCTTAATTTTGTACGAATTTCAAATATTTACGAACCAGAAAAAGCACTTGATTTCGTATCTCCATTAATTATATGCATATCATGACTGCAATATTAACTGTGATTTTTAAACCAAATTTGTAGGATTTATAGGAGACAGTACGTTATACTGGCATTGTTTCACATACTTCAAATTTTGAATTAAATGTGGAGTATATGAAATTCACATCGTAGATACAGCTATGGGCAAAAGGTTTAAGTACGGATAGTCAAATAACCAGAGTCCCCATCACTAATGCGCATTTATTCCAAATCTACACCATCAAACTAATAGACGTTTCAATGATTACATAGATAAATACGAACTTATTCCTGATGTAGACAAAACTCACATGTATTCACCAATCGGCTATGTATTTAAAATATTTTGACCCGTAAGATTCCTGCCTCCTTTCATAATCAATGCGAGCTCACACAATTACAAGCAAATCTGATAACACATATACCTTCATCATAACTCCTATATTCCGTATTTTGTAAATCCATTTGAACACAAAGATCGACTAAGCTTCTTGGTTTCATGATGAATGCAAAGATCCATGTGCATTCTTCATTAAACCAAGGCTTGTTTTTCTGCTCTTTCGTCTCACCTACACGCTCCTTTGCTGCGCCCTTCACTGTATCACGAATTGCCTCCCGCATCTTGTATCCATTTCACTATTAATTTCATCTTTATTACTACTTCAGTCGGTTAAGATTTCGAACCTATTTGAGATTTCGAGTTGTTAGTCTGCTTCTACGCTCGAATTATATATCGTTTAACTTCGAATTTCAGTTGTTTTGATACTTTGCTTTCTCTGTTTGCGATGCATAACTTTTTCCTAACTTTTGTGATCACTAACTGATGGTCGGTGTGAGCTTCCGCTCCTCTGTAAGACATAACGTCCATTATGGTGGTGTGCCTTCGTCTGTCTACTAATACGTGATCGATCTGGTTGAGATTTGCTATCCGGAGATATCCATGTGTATTTGTTTGTCTTTGTACTGAAAGTATGTACTCTTTATTACTCGATCAAATGTTAAAACTGCAATTCTTACTAATACGGATTGATGTTACTGATTCTTGAAATAAACTGTTATAACAACTCCGATTCCACGCAGTCTCTAAATCTACAAAAGCTGGCGTGACACCTTATTCCATAAGAAAGTAACACAATGATACAATTTAATTTTCCAGCCATATCCATGTTTTCTGATTCAGAGTGTATCTGCATAAATACCCAATTTTACGGGAACTAGCATGAGAAGTTACACAGTACTAACACTACACAAAGATTTGTTGGATCCAGATCCCATTCTACAGCGATGTTATTATATTCTACGATAACAGTAATTTCGTAAGTCAGCAATGTATTAGCAACACTTAAAATGCATTTCACAGCTCAGAAATTACATAATTTTTCCAGTATCTCAAGTTATACAAGAAGTGTATCGAGAAACTCCTGTTTCCATCAAGTCCAGAAGCTAGTGATTAATATAAAGAAATTTGAAATTAAAGATTTGGAGAACGATAATTCTACCAGTAATACTTAACCGGTGGTGAAAGTTGAAGTAAGACCTCCGCAGATGAACGTAAATTGCGAGCGGTCGAAAATAAGTGTATTGGAAAATTATATGGGCTGAAATGGGACAAGATGATCGGAGAATGGGGAGACTGCATAATGAAGTACTCCACAGACTGTGTGATTCACCTGATATTGTAAGATTGATGAAATCATGACGGCTTAGATTGGCAGGTCATGTAGCTGAGATGAGGGAAAAACGAGACCAAGGCGTCGTTGGGATGACAGTATTGGATTGATGTAGGTGTTCACGATGAAAACTATCATAATCCAGTAACATGAGCATCTCAGACATGTTAAAATTGGGGACGTCATGGCTTAGACTAACTGTAAGCTACATCAAACTAAATGTAATAAAATACTCTACATCAAACTAAATGTAGTATTAATAAATTAACATAAAAATTCTACTTGCAGTTACAATTCCAATTCTACAGATGCAAACTAATTAACTGATATTAATCTATTCATATCTACTTACTTCAAAATTGACTGGCCTGAAGATTGTTCTGAGACGATCACTGGCTGCAACAAATCTATGTGCTAACTCGTCCAGGTTGAATATGTCTAAATCCTTATGTATATGACAAACCATAACATTCTTTCCCTTCTGTGTCATGCTATCTCTTAAGAATGTTTTGAGTCGTTGCAGAGAACTGAAACTACGTTTAGCTTCACATGATGAAGTCGCACCGCTAGCAAAATACGAAGCAAGTTTTTAATGTTCCTTTACATTACCCGAACCTCCGGCGCCATTTGTCGAAACACTTACAGAACATTAGTCTTCTTAACATCATCTTCAGTTCGGTGACGAAGGATGGTACATCAATTTCTGGATAAACTCGCAGTATATTTGCCTGCTTTTATCCTGTTACACCTGAAATCTATGTAGTTACCAGTTTCTTTATACGATGTAGATCTTCCTGGTTAAATATTGACTCAAATCCTTTCAGAGCTGCATCTACAATAGCGTAATATGCTTTGCTGCGCTGCAGTATCAGCTGACAGAATCAGTAGCTGATAAATCTTCAGATGGAAGAGGCAGTTCGTTGGGAACCAGCGAGTTTGAGGACTCTTTCCACAAAATGCGTCCAGTTGGTTCCTGCCCCGATTGGACTTGTTCTACTATAATCGTGAGCGGTTTAGGTGCGCGCCGAGTTTTCTTTACGGTAGCATAAAATCTACACTGCCGTGGAAACCGCGAATTGTTTGGATGATAACATGTTGCATTGTTGACAGTGGTTTTCTGTGGAACCTTCAAGTAAATAATTTTATATAAAATTATTGTTACCAATAATGCTTATAATTATGAAAGTAGTTGCTTTCTTGTTTTACAAATATGAAACCTAATTACTTTACGGTTATTAATTTCCCAGTAAAGTTCCGAATGCAATACTGGTGCCTCATAGACTGAATTAATGTGGAAAATTTGTGAAGAAATTTGAGAAGCTGGATATGAAAACACAATGGTTCTTCGTTGCATTAATAGTTTCCTTGCAATTGAGGTAAAAATATAGTAACTTTCGGGATTCATTTAGCATGGTTAGATGTTAGACGAGTTTAGGCATTAATATTAAAGAGTGAATAGTATGTGACTGGATCGGGGATCGAACCCGGGCCTTTGGGTAACCGTCCCAATGCGCTAAACACTGCGCCACCCAGTCGATCCGCTTCCCAGTCACCTTCCACTCTTGATGTCGATGTTCTCTCTCGAAACCACCTGCACTTACAGAGATTCGGTGTATAAAAATTGGAAGTTTCCTCCATTCCAACTTTGAGTTTAGGCATGTTTATTAGTATGGTTTGTATAATATTACGTATTAGATTTATATTATAATTACTTGATTTAATTATAATTTTAGTTAACCTAAATTTTATGTTTGTGAATAACCTAAATTTTATGTCCGTGAAATTTAGTCCAACCGTGAATGTTAAGTATGTAAAGAGTTAGTTGATGATGATATAGGTTGGCGTACGACAGCTTTGTGCAATTTTGGAAATTCTTTATATCTTTCGTCTACTATTCGGATCTTATCCTTCTTCGTCTGTGGCTGTTAACGCTTATCTGAATTTAAGCAGTGTCGAAAATGCCGGTTAGATAGTTGCTTAAATTAGACTGTTTATAGAGTAACCAAGAGTCAAGTTAATATTTAGGTCCTTAGAATTTCTGCATTCTTAGAAACGCCTAATAGTAGTAATGCATTGATTATGAGGTCAGGCGGAATACGTGGAAATTACGTAGAACTCATGACAGCGGATAACTCCACGAATATTGAACACAAGATGGTAGTGTGTATCTATAATATTATAATTAAGCATCCAGGCTGGTAAAATGAGCACGATGTGAATATGAAATAACCACATCCCCTCTCTAAGCTTCGTTGTAGGTGTTAAGTGAAATTTGAATGAAATACAGAACTTTAGGGACGAGCAGAAATTGTCTCTGTAGAAACTCTCAGTTAGATGTTTCCATGTTTGATACAATTGCAACTTAAACAAATCACATTCGACTTTTCAAATGGACTCTGGAGTGTCGAGGTACGTTGCTGTTAAAATGTTGTATTCAAATCTTGCCAAATATGCAAATACTCTAATTGTTGTAGAGTAATTAGGGTTTTCTAAAATTATTTTCTCTGGTTCATTCAAATTCGTAATTACAAACTCAAGACAATGCGCTCTGAATATCTTTGTTAAATTGTATCTATTTTGAAGCCAAGTGTCTAAAATCACAGCTTAGGAATTTGGTTTAAGCAAAAAATGTTCTTTATTGAGTTTTCCAATGCATAATACCACCATTAATAGTATGGTAGAAAGAGCACTGGTTATTTTCGGTTCTTAATTAAGCTTTAGTATTTTAGTAAACGAATATCCAGATTTTTCCGAAATTACAGAATTGCACCATTGGTAATATGGTATAGAATGTGTCATGGTGAACGTATCTTAGAATAAACTTACAAATTCAGCACAGTTACACTAAAGGAGATACAACGAACGAGTTTCTCTCCCCCGTTCACAATAAGCTTACTGAATTATTTCAACAATATAGAGGCAGCTCAAGATACGTAATGTATCAGTGCAATTTGATAATTAATTAACAAGAAAGGTAGTGTAAATTTATGTTAGTTTAAAATTCTGCTACGTATTAAAGTTTGTGAATATAAAACATGAAGTTTATCAACACTGATAGGTCACAAGCAAAATGAAATGAGAGCAGACCTCGAAACTTGAACAACCATAACTACAGCAGGTATGCGTAGTGAACGTATATGTTTTTACGACCACAGTTGAAATAAACATGGAAACATAGTACAAAATTTGAAATGGCATGATAACATTGAAATATATTACTTAAGTATATCAATATACACTATTATTTCCTTGTTGCTATGCAGTCCTATGTTTTGATAGGTAATCTGGAATACTTCATTCAAACACTGAAGATACTTATTCATAATTTCTGGTTACCGCATCACCACTGTTGTTCGTTACTATCACTTATAATATTGTGTAGGTACTGGAATCTTACAAGGTGGAATATTCTACTGAACAGTGAAATATCTATTAATAAATCAAACCATATCAATGAAATTGAAACCGATATTATACAAAACATAATATGTACCAATAGCTGCATATACGTTCGACAGAAAGGGAATGGAGCAGAATTCAGACGGCTGAAATAAAATTCTTAAGGATTATACTGGGGAAAACGACATAAGGTAAGAAACGAAGAAATACAGAGAAGATTTGGAAAAATGATCTTAAAAAAAGGAGGAGGTAGGACAGACTAAGGTGGTTCGGGCGTCTGACCTGGAGTTAGCCTGGAAAACGTGGAGAAAGCCTTGAATTTAAACAGAAACCTGGATTATTATTATTATTATTTTAAGTATTTGAATTGAATATGGACATTGTGTAACGCGCGGAGGGTCAGTATTGTAAATGTAGATTTATCCAATTTTTCACTCTCGTAGTCTTCAGAGAATTACATGAAAGGTGTGTGCTTTTAATTATGAATGGTAGTGTTTTTATATGTATGTACAGCATAAAATGTGATAAGCTTTGAAAATGTAAAAATATTTGCAACTCTTAACTAAGACGTTTGTTGACATTCGAGATTGTACTTTAATAATAATAAATATTCAAATGTCAACAAGCCTCTTAGTGAATAGTTTTCAAGACGTTTACAGGTTCAAAACTTCCCACATCTTATATTGTACGAGGTGTGATAAAAAAAATACGGTGAATAATTTTATTACAAACGAAGTAATACGCTTGCCTCAAATTTGAATTAATCTCCTTCAAAGTACTCTCCGTGGCTAGCGATGCGCTTATCCCAACGTTGATTCCAAGATGGGAAGCATTTCTGGAAGGCTTCTTTCGGAAAAACCTTCAGCTGCTCCGTCGTGGCCCTCTTAGTGTTTGGAATGGTGTCATAACATTTTCCTTTTAGCACAGTTTTTATTTTCGGGAAGAGCCAGAAGTTGCATGGTGCTAAATCTGGAGAGTAAGGCGGATGTGGACAGACAGGAATCGTTTTTTAGGCCAAAAACTCGCGAATCAGAAGCGAGGCGTGGATTTCGTTCTGTTCGCCAGTCAAAAGTCTTGGAACAAATTTCGAACTCACTCGTCTCGTTTGCAAATTATCGGTTGAAATGCTTTGCACGGACCTGCACGAGATGTTCAGTTCTTCGGGAATCTCTCGAATAGTCAATCGCCTTTTTGAATGTACCATTTTTGCACGTTTTCGTCTGTTTTTGAGGTCGAAGGACGTCTCGACCGTTGCTCGTCTTCAACCAACTCGTTTCCGCTTTTAATTCGCTCATGCCACTTGTAAACAGTCTTCAGAGTCACCACATTATCGCCATACACTGATTTTAAGATTTCATGAGTTCTTTGGCACTGTTTTGCAACTTAAAACAAAACTTAATGTTAACGCGTTGTTCGAAATTCATGATGCGCAACAGACACGCACGGTAAACACGACCTCACTCTTCCGGCTCTGGAAGCCGACTGACAAGTCACAACTTGTTCGAACTTGACACTGACTATCTCAGTGGATCAGGCTATTGGACTTACTACTTCAAATGGATATAGCGTGAGCAGTTGCTACTATAAAAATTCATTCACCGTATTCTTTTATTATACCTCGTACATAGATACAAAAACAGCATAGTTCATAACTAAAAACACACATTACTATGTGTACATCAAATTACTGTTTCTTGTAATTGCCAGAAGACAACAGCAGATTGTTGTTGAAAAGCTTAGCAGAAAAAAAGTATACAGAAAATACTATCAAAATTCTACGAGGGAGAAAAATTGGATAGTACATGTATTTCAATTGAATTTAATTTTAATTATTTATTGTTAGGCAACTTTGGTTCAGGTCGAGCTTTGGCGTAGTTAGGCGATTGATAAAATAAACATTTTCTCAGCTCCAAATTTTCGTTGGGAGGACCAAATTGCAAATATACATCCATCTTCGCTGATAACAGATCGCACTCTGACATGATGATTATAACTAGTATTACCAATTCAGATATCGGCTGCTTTTGTTGTTGTGAAACAACCATCACATAGGTCGGATAAAGCCCAACTCTTCGGACGGTTTCATTAATCCTGCACGTTGTTTTTACCCTTCCTTCACACCAGATGTAACAGATATATGAATTGGCGAAACTAGTAGTGTGTACAATCGTTATATCGCTGTACGATTTTGTATTCTCAAGAATTAAATGCCAAGTTTGAGATAAGTTCAACATTTCTTCTTTGTTAGCAAGAAGTAATACGTAAATTAATAATACATTGTATGAATGCATTCGCATAAATAAAGTAAGTGGCTATTCCCCATCCAAGAAGAATGTGCAGTAAAATGTAACCATCTGGATTAAAATATGTTTCGAAGTTGGGTTTTACATTCACATCACATTCTCATTTTAAACTCTTATTTTTTCAGAGTACGGTATGGGTTTGTTTCACTAAAACTTTACTAACCAGTTTCAACTAAACATGCAGAAAGGAATGCGGTAAAATGGGCTGAATGGGGACAGCATGGTTAATCGGGACAAAAACTGAAAACATGTGTTGGGAAAAAATAACTGATATTTTTTTTCGTAATTCTATCAATGGATTGATACATTATTGTTAAAATTACAAGAAAATAAAATAACTTACTTTTTTCAAACACATTATAAAATTTTCCATTTTTGTCCCGATTTACCATGCTGTCCGCATTCGCCCCATTCCACGAAAGTGTCTCTCCTAAATTTTGATTCTGAACTATTTTTTCTTATGGAAGTTTAATAAAAAATATGAATCCTACATTCAGGGTTTATATTGTTTTCTAGATACTGCACGATTTTCTCAGCGGCCCGTCTGGAATATTCTTCTTTATTTTCGTCTTTGAAATATCTTGATAATGGGCATTTTCTGTGTATCACATACATATAAATATGTATTTTTTGTATTTTACGACGACTTAAATAGCATGTGCTTCTTTTAATTGATAAACATTTTTGTTTACAAGAAAAAATGTTGTATTAATCATTACAAGAATAAAAATTAATGTAAATTAATGACCTGGAAAATTAAGGCAAATAGACCTGGAATTTTAAAATTAACATTTAGTTGGCGCGTGTCTTTAGGTAATATTTTCCAAATGTTCCTTCCATGTGTGAAGTCTAGTAACGAAAATTAAAATACGGATGAAATGATTCCAGTTGAGTTACAAAAGCATCCCTCTCCAGGATAAAACTAGGGAACTATGCACTTTGTGCGATTTTTGGACTTGAATTATTTTGCCAAAGAAAAATATTTTTTTCAGATGTCACTCTCTTTTAGCTACAAATCAAAACAGTATTTTCCATAAAGGTGCGTTAAGTGTTTGTGCATATCTGTACAAGTCTACAAATATATGCGATATTTCACTGTACATTTATTTTGAAATATGGTAAGTCAGTTATAGACGTACGTCAAAACTTTTGTCCATAGGTTTTTGATGTAAACGGAAAAATTGTTTCTGTCTCTTCACTTGAATACAGTTATCTCTTCAATCGAAAACCAATTTAGTAATTGAACTGATGTCTTAGCCAAAATTATACCTGTATTTTTAATGTCTGGTATGACGTGTTTTTCATGACATTTTCCTGTGCATAAATTGAGTACTATTAAACATGCTGAAAATCATACAGAAAAATTACAAGTAATATTTTCGATTTTGTCATTCTTCACATAAAATAATTATCCGGCCATCCTGACAAGTTTTTCCTCAGCTACACGAGGCAAGTGTCTGGATGGTACTTTGACCCTGGCCGACCCCTTCCCGCATCCTTAACAGGGGTCAGTGCGTTGTTGAGATATGAGGTAGGTGCAAAGTACCATCGAATAAAGAAGTTCGTACAATCACATTGAAAGAAAGAAATGTGGCCGCTGTTACACACTGCCTGAGTTAGTTCGATACTTTAAACCATTATTATAGAACTCATCTATGTGTCTGTTAAAGTAGTATTCTTGAGTAGACGTTTCAGTGGCGGAATGAAGTTTCTGGGTGCTAGCTCGACGAATGTAAAAGTTTACAAGGGTTTTGGATCGATTCTTTTCCGGATTTGATGCTCGAGGACTTTTATACCATTGTCCTTTTGCTGACTCCCTGAGTGTACTCCACTGAAACCCAGGTCGTTCCTAGGAATGTTTCAGACTCCGGAAGTGTGTTGTTATGAGGAGACAGAAGAGTCCTACTGGTAGCGTTCTTTGATATTTCACTTTCAGCGTTTACTGCTTCTTAACGTCAATATGTAAATAAGAATTCTTGTGGATTCCAATTACTACAAGTTTTATTTAAGGATGATAATAGTATATAATTCATTGTTTCACATCACGAACCTTAGCTTACGATTAATTCAAATACTTTTAGGTTTACGAAGATGGAAATAATAATAATTATTATTATTAACGATCTTCCTGTGTGACTATATATTCTTACTACTTGATTATGACATCCATATTTTCCAGTTTCCATAGCAATCCCATTGCTAGAAAATATTTCCTTGGCAAAAATTACTCTTTAAACTCATCAAATCATCTCTCACTATGCCTGAGGATTATCAAAGGGCTACATAGTTGCAAGGATGATAAGATTTCAACCCCATGGCCACTTTCGTGATGGAAGCAATATTGGTGTATTGTACATCAATAGCAGCTTTCTCCTCTTGTGAAAATTCCCCCCTTTTTTCTTTCTTTAATTTCTCATTTAACAAAGTCAAGAGATCACAGTAATACTTGTTAGTAGTCGTTCGATCCTTTGGGAAGTATTCGTTTGTTAGAATGAATTTCTAGCGGTTCAAGAAAAGTGAAAATCCCACCTTTGTGGAAGACATTTGCACCTTCGCCTCTTTGTGGGGGCGGTGAGGAGCTGTGTGTTCCCTGCTTTATCTCTAATTTTATGGTCGTATAGTTAAAAGTTACTGCTCATCAGTTATAACAAACAGAGCGGGGGAATAAGAGTTCACTGGGTCCTCTCCAGTTCTCTTTTGACAAGGAGCGAACAATGCGAAGGTGTAGCTGTTGATGAACTATTTCAGATGGATTGATAACAGTTTGACGACAGCCATAACACGCACAAATTCATACAAAGAGCAAAGATTTATACATTAAAATATCACCCTAAGTGCCTTCAATAGTTACGTTACCAATGATACTATGGTTCTTTTTTCTAAACTGTTTTATAGTGTGGGTTTCACCATTTCTGCACCAAACTCCTTAATTTCAGTGTATTTGTTTTCGATGAGGAATTTGAACACATGTGTTACTACTTCATACTTCGCGAGTTTTCAGATTTCTCACCTAAGTGAAGCTGTTTCAAAATCTGAATTAGTTCATTTGATGGATGTTGTTAATGAGTGTAATTTGGGTCACTTTTGAAAAATTCAGTATTGTTCTTCGTTTTCCCAGTATTTCTAAACATCTGAAAAAGTGGTGGCCGTTGTACTGAGTCTTCTGAAGGAAAGACGTCCCTTGGCAAGGTAAGGGCTTCCCCGTATCGTGACGGATATTGTTGTTCCCATACTACTATCCGCCCCCCCATATTATCGTCTTCCGTCCCTTGGTAAGCACAACTTTCAAATAAATCAATGAGACCCGGGTTCCATGATCTCATGGTTACAGTCACAGCTTCAAACCGGCACTGAGGAGGCACGCAATGTTTTCCATGTTTCTTTTTTTTAACCAGACAAATGCCGATGTATCTAGACACTCTGGCTGCTTATTTTCCTGACCCCGGAGGGATGCTTGTCGAGGGACGTCATCCCTCTTGTCAGATATGTGACAGGCTATCTTAGCTGTCTTTTTGACCCTAAATGTAAGTTAAATAAGAAAGGGATGGAGAAGATAACCACTAGGACATCTGGTTTTCTTACCAACTCGAGCAAAGTCAAGATATTCACCCCTTTTGCAGTGTCCATTTGTTCAAGCATTAAGTACGTTGACTGACAGTGTGTTAAGGTAGGGTAACAACCTTCAGTTTGTAGTGGTACTACAAGTAGTGACCAACAAAAGATTTCAGAGTAGTTGAACTATTAACAATAGAAAATTTATCTTAATGAACGCAAACTTCCGAAGCTTCCACTACATGCTAAAAAAAATATAAATTTCTTTGCTTGTGGTTGAATTCGTGCTGTGGATATACAGTATGGAAGATTAGCATAATGTTTTTGTGGTTATATATAGCTTGTGTGAAACTTTTTCATCATTTTTATGTCCTGTTTAACAATGTTAAATGCAGTTTGAATACAACAGACAAAACTGTGCCCCTGAGCTCCATTTGTTAGTTTTTTTCAGGGTCACAGTTATACTAGTTGCGATTTAACATCGTTATTGCACTCCATCATTGAGCCAACTTACATTTTCTTTATATGTGCATTTGAACGATTGTAGACAGAATAATACATGTGTTTTGTGAAACATCTCTACAGTTCTTCCATCCTACTACCTGCAGAGTTTTCTTCTTTTTTTAGCATCAGGAAAAACAATATTTTACTCGTCGTTGAGCCTGAGAGAGTTGATCTCTGACTGCTTGTTGTGCGAGAGAGCGATAAGCGCTGTTGGGAAGTAAGCTCTTCTTCGAAACGACAATTTCAGATCTGCTGCTTCAAAAGTTAGGTGAAAGACCACTTGATAGACCTAAACAGTAACTTAGTAATGTAGTAGGGTTGTTTAGCAACGTCTTCGAAACTTAGGCCAGTGATTGGGTGCCTTCCACGTGCTACTTTTCTGCCTTTGTCGCAGAAGAATCTGTGGGCGAGTAAACTTTCGTTGACACCACTTTACTTCGTTGTATTCTTCACGTGCAATTAGAATGACGATCTGAACGTATTGATCATCGTCTCTACTTAGAGAAAGGGGATTCGCCTCGATATCGACTCAGTTACTTCATCGATTTTAAATAATATATCAATTATTCAATATAAACTAATCGACAGGAAAAAAAAAAAAGCTTTAAGGCGATTTGATTTTTAAGGTAAAATTTTCATGATTCAGTTCTCGTTGTTTTGGTAGCTAACAAAGACAGAGAGATACAAGTAAAGACATTCGTATTCTTGGCCTTTTTATATAACTTTATCTTGCGTTATTGACATTGAAAGTGGCGAAATAGATGGTTTCTCCCTCCGGTTCTCTAATTACAAAACGAGAATGCAATCTCTGTTCATCCGTTGTCAGTATAATGCATTAAGATGACGCCTATCGGCCACCTGTAGAAATTGACAAATACCTTGGGAAACTCGGAATACCGAAAACAGGACTAGAGCTTAGGTCATACTAATTCAGTGAATACTAATAACAATCTCTTACAAAATGGACATTTTCGTTTTCATCGTCCTTATATATTTAATAATTTGATTATGTATATAAGATTAAAAAATATATTTTGTTTGAAATTTCAGCGCTACGGTTTCTCGTTACGTAGAAATGTAGCATGAAATACTGAGGAATTCCATTTCCTTCGTCATTCAACGAAACTCGTCTTTTGATTGATTTGACGTAACCAATTTGTAGTACCGTAGTTCAGTAGATATGTTTTTCGCTGTGTACGTTTCTTACTCACAAGTAAACCTATCGATCGATGCTTCAAAGCGCTTTTTCGACTAAACTTCGTAGAGAAGTAGGGTACATCACGAAAACACCATCTTGAAGTCGGCCATCTTGAATTTTGCTCGATTTTTTTTAAATAGGAAGGAGTCATGTAACATATCAATCTGGGCTAGAATTTTACCAGAAATACATTGGGCTGGTCAAGTCAGTTTTGCCATAAATGTATGTTTGAGCGAGATAATGAGAGATGACAATAGTATGCTTAATTGATTGAAAAGTCCAGAAATACTGTTATTTTTGAAACAGTGCATGAAATGAAAATGTAATGCACAAGTAATTAGTATTGGGAAACACCTACACAGTACTCATTGGGTTTTCATTTCTTGGATTGTTTCAAAATAACTGAATATTTCTGGACTTTTCAATCAATTACTCATACTAATTTCATCTCTCATTATCTCGCTCTAAAATAAATTTATGGCAGAACTGACTTTACCAATGTATTTCTGGTAAAATTCTAGCCCAGATTGATATGTTACATGACCCCCTTCCTATTTAAAAAAAATCGAGCAAAATTCAAGATGGCGGGCATGACGAACGTATCCCCTAAAAGATAGCTCATTCACCCAATATCCATTAATACGCATTTATTTACTATTATTACAAACATTTTAAAAATAAACGTGTGTTTTCTACTTAAATCACACTATAAGTACTTATTCTTGTGAACCAAACTTTTGGCCACTGCTCCCGTCTTAATGGACCAAAGCA